>CANXYC010004124.1:0-10591 GCA_948193065.1 Aleurites moluccanus | reverse complement strand
TTAATGAGTTTATGTTAATTTCTTAAGATCACGAGAGTAGACTTAAGTTTAGCATAAATATTTGTCATTCGCCTTGAGAGAGGGTTTAACATAATTTTGGGAAACCTGGTCATTAATCCTAGATAATCGAATCTAATTAAGAAGAACGTCAAAATTGGATGATTGCCTATTGATGAAATCTTAACCCTGGTTTTTACAAATTATATTTTCTCTTTCAAGTTTATTAACTTACTTTTATTTTTAACTTGTTTGCTAAAAATTCACCCAACTTTATTACTTGCTAAATAATAGCAACAATTAGGAGTGATTCGTTGATATCCCTTTCCTCGTGGGAACGATACTTTCTCATCACTATTACTTGCCACGCGACCTGTATACTTGCAGTACCGCAAAGTTGCAACAAAATACTATCACAAATATATGAATAATTATAACATATATTTTAATTGACACTAAAATTTCTAAGGATTTTTTTTTCCAACTAATTGAAACATATCTATTAGTTCTTTTGAAAAAAAAAAAGTGATATAGCTTGAATTTTTTTAAAAAAAATTTTAAACTCTCACCTTGTGTCCCTATTTTATCTCTCCTCACTTTTATAGCATAATAAAAGTAAGAAAAAAAAAAGGGAAGGAAATTGAAAACAAGAACGTAAGAAACTAGGAAAACAAAGAATTGGTGGAGCACCGGTAAATGGTGATCCAGTCCAAGGTCGATCTTCAAAACGCCATTGATTTCAAACTCGATCAAAGTAGATCTGTCATTTTCGGTGCTGTCGTCACCAGAGGTCACCTCCATTCCGACCACCATCAATAGCGTAATCACTCATATCTCCTCTGTTATGCTAGTTTCCCTTTTAAATGTTAGTGCTGATATTCAAATTCAAAGAGCTTGTTTTGCTTCTACTGGCTTAATTTGAAGACTTTCTCTTGTAATTTATTTTAACTCTATTTAAATACTAAACTCTTTAATTTGAAATTTCCTGAGTTCTTCTTTTGTGAAAGTTTTTTAAGTCTACCATTCTTTTATATATTATGATTTTGAAGTAGTGGCACTTGTGTCACTTGAGCATGCGTTGTCATAAGCCTGATTGGGTAAATCAGAGTTTATGCCATTTAGTTTAACTTTCTGCAACTGTTTCTACTCACACCATGTGTTTGAGAAAAGTCCTGAAAGAAAATTGCTTTCCTATTTTCATTTCTATTTCTGGGTTTTATTAATTGTTTTTATCAATTATAATTGTAGTTCATTATTGTGGTTTTTTGTAGGTCCATCCTTTATTAATGATGATTGAACTCGTACTTATGAATGGTGAATGTAAGTACATGTTTTCTGCTTTTAGATGTTAGTATTTATTTGTGTGGATTCGAGGTGATTAATTAAATGGGTTTTATAAAATTTTTCTTGAAATGTTACCATATTTAGTTTTAGTTGTGCAAGTTTATAGAAGAAAGGATATTTGTAATTTTCTTTTCTTTTTCACTTGTTGTGGATTGTGCAATACTCGATTACATCTTAGAATAAAACAAAATGATGTAGAAGAATCTTATCTTTTCAATATATTCATTTACCTTGTGAATTTCTTTTGGAAATAAGCTAATTGTTAGAATTTTGGAGGGATTAATATGATAAGTTTTATGCTTTGTTGTTAGAATGCAGCTAGTATATCATTTTAATTAGTAACTGTTTACATGTAGTACTCATGAATATGCATTATGTGACAAATGACATATATCCTAATGCCTAGACAACTTTTATTGAATGAACATTACTCAGATTTTGTGTTGGTGTTTATTATGGTGCTAGGAATTGTTGAGTAAACTTTTTACATACATGCAAGGGTGCTTGAACCTTTGATGCTTCTCAACTTTCTAGCTTTTAATAACTTGATGGATGATGAGATTTTTAATATTTTATTTGCTCGAGTGGAGATGTGTCAATAATATTATGATAAATTAACGAGTATGCTTTGCTTTTAATAATGTGAGAGAAAATTGAGATGTAATTTCTCTTTGTAACTTAATTGGTTTGAGTAAAACAAGCAATTTTTAGGGTATAATTTACCTTTGTGGAATTATTCAAAGTTTGTTCTTGTTGAAGATCACTATCAACTACCTCCACTTGTCCAAGTATGAAGTGCATGCGCATGTTGATCTAACTGCTTTTTTCCTTATTCATATTTTCATTTCATGAATCTCTTCTGCTAATTTATTTTTAGAGTACAGAGGCTCGAGAAAATGGAATGGGGATAAGTTTGTTTTGTAGACTTTTTGAAGCACACTCTCATGCAATTTCCACTTTGCAAAGCCAGGTTCATCTAAATTCAGAGTTGATCCCCTTTTTTTCCTTGTTCTAGCATCTAGTAATAGGCAAGTTTACAAAGTTATTTACATATTCCTGTATTTGCAATATTCCTATTAATAATCTACTACTAAATTATTTTTTTTATAATTTTGTATTTGTAAATTTACAGGTATATGAAAGATTATTGGAAGTTTTTAAGATCTTGAAGTTCCAAGTCAAATATGTTATATTATGTCGATATATTATATTTGTATTTAAGTTTTATTAGTAATTAGCACTTTATATAAAAATGTATTGTTATTTAGTTTATTGTTCATTACAATAAGTGTAAAATGATTTGGATTTAATATTGTATAAAATTTTATTGTTATCATTATTATTCTTGATTTCTATATTAATTAATGATTAAATTTAGTTAATTTATTTTGAAATAATGGTGCTAAATATTTATTTGAGCTTTTATATATATATATATATATATATTTTGCTACTAGTATTATTATTACTAACAATAAATTTTATCAGGAATAAAAATATTAGTGATGATTTCATTCATCATGGTGACAATTATTTGTGTTAAATAGTGTTTGTAACAATGATTATTGTCACTATTAATATTATTCGAGATGACTTATGAAATTAGTAACAATTAGTATTGTCACCTATTATAATTTTTGTGACAACTAGTGTTGTAAGTAATTAAATAATTATATTTTTGTGATAATCATTATTGTTACTAATTATATTTTTTGTGACAATCATTGAAATAGTCATAATATTTTAGTGTGTATATTCATTTATTTGTAACAATATTACAATTTAGGTGACAACTTATATATATATATATAGTCACAACAATACTTATCACTAAAAATATTTTCTGTGATGATATGTTTGTTGTAACAAATGGTATATTATTTGTCACAATTTTTATTGTCACAAATTATGATTACTTTTAACGACAGAATTTTAGGTCACAACCTCATGACAACTTTTTATTGTGACTGAAAGTTTTTTGTGACAATTTTTAAATTTTTATGACAATTTTAATTATCACAATACACATGATTTCTTGTAGTGAAAGTGGAGATTCAGATACTCTAAATAACACATTTTAATAATCTAACGAAAAACTTCCAACTAATTAATGCATTTTATCCAAAGACGGATACAGAAACCAGAAAAAGGGACACAACTATATTGTAAGAATTTATTATTTCTTGGGTAAGGTATTATATAATATAGTTACAATGCAAAAGAAAAAAAAAATTATTCTCATTGGAGGCAGCATGCAATGAAGCAGACTACCTGACGAGAAAGAAATAACATGCAGCTAAATAACAGGCAACTTTTATATGTAAATCAAAAACTGCAATGTACCTTGGCAGGGGATGAAGGGAACTTTAAGATCCACTTAGCCCAATTTGTCAGTTGAGAGACTTCTGGCCATTCATGTTCAGTTGGAGTAACAAAGGGAAAAGCCAAAAATACATATAAAATATCAAAACAAGCAAAATATGCATGACCGAAAACAAATAATAATTAAACAAAAAAAAAAGGAAAATAACTTCAACACCATGGAAATTACAGCAAAGCACCTGCAGATCTCTCTGAAAATATCCAAGTGACCACATGTCTGCAGCGGTGGTATAACTACCCCCTTTTGTTTTTTACTTCTCCAAGTTATTAAGTTTCTTTCTATAAAAGTAACATAAAAATTGAATCACCTCTTCTAAATCAAAATCGGAGAATATCATATAGTAGCCATCAAAGTCCGTTAAAAGCTAACCATGTTCTTTTTACTATGCATTCATATCATAAATATTAAAGCAATGGACCGGTATAAGGAAATAGAAGACTTGAATATAGGAGGATATAATAAAGTAAAGGCGGCAGTTCGTATGACAGATGACACTTCATGGACTATTAAAAAAATACAATTGGAAAATTTGCCCGATTTATCTAAGAAAATATTCAGATATGCATGTTTTATGCACGATATTATTTATGATAATATAATAAGATATTATATTTCATCTAAAATCTAAATATTATTATTAATAATAATAGAGTTTATAGTGTTTGATTTATTTTTTATTTTGTTATTTAATTGATAGCTGCGTTCTCCATGGATAGGAGATTTGCTTTGTGATGAAACCTTACAATAAAACATTGAGAGAATATCTTTATAGGGGAAAATTCGACTATAGATTCCCAAAATGCATCCCTATGGGTATTGAACATATAATTTACTTACTAAAACATGAATATTGTCATTTGGAATTAAATCAAAGTCAATGGTTATTTAATTGAATTTTAACTTCGTTGTTTGTCATTCTATTTTCATCGTTGTAGTACGTTGCCTTGCTATTTTCAATGCACTAATAAAGTCTTAAGAACTTAAGGCAAACTTGTAATGCTAAAACCAATGAAAGAGTTGATGGGGAAGAGGAGAGAGAGGGGTTATAATATAATTTTGAATTAAGGACTTACAATATTTTGTTTTGACATGGAATAAAACAACGCATTTTTTTCAGTTTGAGTTAAATGGCTAAAATTGACACCAACGTGAAAATATGAGAACATATTGATAAAATTAAAATAATTAGTTAAAATTGGAAAAAAACTCACAAAAAGTTGGGTGTTTTTGTTTATTTAACCAACTTGTATTAATCGAAAATTTTATTAATGCTAAAACCTACAAAATTAACGAATTTGACAAACTAAATATCATACATTTGTCTTATAGAAGTTTCTGAGACACATTCTTAGTGTTGTCGCATACTTGCATGATAAGGGAATCATGCACCGACATTTGAAGGCATCTAATATGATAATAGAGGTTGATGGTGATAAGCATGTGCTGAAGTTTATCGATTTTAGACTGGCTAGGGAATTTGGTGGCTCTCTAATGGGAATCTTACCTTACAGGTATTAATGTGCTTTTATATTTAATCCTTTAAATTTGACCTTGTAATATAAATGGTTTAGATAAAAGATATTAGATATGATATTCTTTAATTCTTCGAGTGCTTCTTTTTGTTTGTAAATTCCGCTGAAAACTCTCTTTCTTCAACATCTTAGCAAAAAACTGACCTAGAGATTCATATTAAAATTTTAATATATAATTATTGTTGCCTTAGTTGAAAGACTCTTTCTAGGTGTTGCATATGCTGCTCAAAATTACAATTATATATCAAGATATTATAAAAAATACAAGTATAAACTCCCTCAAGTTAAGGGGCAAATATATAGTTCATAAGTAATTGGAAGGTTGAAATGCATTTGTTAAACCAAAAATAAGTTATTGAGTTTTCTATAGTCACTTGGAAATCTCACGGTATGGAGCCAAAAGACATGATGGAGGTTTGTGTTGATTATAAACAACTCAATAACTTATTTTTTTTGTTTAACAAATGTATCACAACCTTCCAATCATTTACGAACTATATATTTGCCCTTAACTTGAGGGAGTTTGTGCTTGTCTTTTTTATAATATCTCTATAATCTTAATTTTGAGAAGCATATGCAACATCCAAAAAAAACCTTTCAACCAAGGTAACAACAATTATATATTAAAATTTTAATATGAATTTCTAAGTTAATTTTTGACTAAGATGTTGAAGAAAGAGAATTTTCAGCGGAATCTACAAGCAGAAAGAAACACTTGAAGAATTAAAGCATGCCATATCTAATATTCATTATCTAAATCATTTATATTATAAGGCCAAACTTAAAGGGTTTAAATATAAAATCACATTAATACTTATAAGGTAAGATCCCCATTAGAGAGCCATCAAATATCCTAACCAGTCCAAAATCGGTAAGTTTCAACACATGCTTATCACCATCAACCTCCACCATCATATTAGATGCCTTCAAATCTCAATGCATGATTCTCTTATCATGCAAATATGCAACAGCACTAAGGATGTGTCCCAGAAACTCCTGCAAGACAAATGTATGATATTTAATTTGTCAAATTCGTTAATTTTGTAGGTTTCAGCATTAATAGAATCTTCAATTAATACAACTTAGTTAAATAAATAAAAACACAACTTTTTGTGAGTTTTTTCCAATTTTAACCAATTATTTTAATTTTATCACTATGTTCTCGAGCTTTTACATTGGTTTCAATTTCAGCCATTTAACTTAAACTGAGAAAAATGCATTGTTTTATCTCATGTCAAAACAAAATATTGTAATTCGTTAATTCAAAATTACATTATAACCCCTCTTCTCCTCCCCTATCTCCCTATTAACTCTTTCATTGGTTTTAGCATTACAAATCTTCCTTAAATTCTTAAGACTTTGTTAGCACATTGAATATAGTAAGGCAATGTAATACAATGGTGAAAATAGCATGGCAAACAACAAATTTAAAATTCAATCAAATAACGATCGATTTTGATTTAATTTTGAATGACAATATTCATGTCTTAATAAGTAAATTATATGTTCAACACTAACATGATACATTTTGAGAATATATAGCTGAATTTTCTCCATAAAGATATTTTCCCAATGTTATATTGTAAGGATTCATCACAAAGCAAATCTCCTCACCATAGAGTCTTTATCCTATCAATTAAATAACAAATTAAAAAATAAATCAAACACTATAAACTCTATTATTATTGTTGTTAATATTTAAATTTGAGATGAAATGTAATACCTTATTATATTATGATGAATAATAACCGGCATAAAACACGCCTCCCTGAATATTTCCTCAAGCAAATCGGACAAATTTTCCAATTGAATTTTTTTAATAGCCCATAATGCGTGATCTGCCTTACGAATCGCTGCCTTCACTTTGCTATATCCTCCTATACTCAAGTCTTCTACTTCCTCATACTTGTCCATTGCTTTAATATTTATGATATGCATGCATAATAAAAAAAAAAAACATAGTTAGCTTTTAACGGACTTTAATGGCTACCTATTTTGATTTAAAAGAGGAGATTTAATTCTCACCTTACCTTTGTATAAAGAAACTTAGTAACTTGGAAAAGTAAAAAACAAAAGGTAATAGCAAGGTCAAGTGCAGAGGCAGAATCAGAGGTATGACTTATGGGGTGTATGAATTAATATGGGTTCAAAATGTCCTTAAGGAGTAAGGATTAGAGCTTGAAGAACCTATGATGCTTCACTGTGAATAAGGCAGCTATATAGAGTTCAAAATACTGTAAAACAAGATCAAACAAAGGATATTGAGATAGATCGACATTTTATCAAAGAAAAGCTAAAACAAAAACTTATTTAATTCCCACTTGTACGATCAGAAAGTCAGCTAGCAGATGCATCAACAAAGGCAGTCTCGAATAAAGCATTTCAAGGAGCAATTGACAAGTTGGACATGATAGATATCTATGCACCAACTTGAGAGGAAGTGTTGGGACTTCCTATTTAATTTTGTGTAAGTAACTTTTTTATAGAGATATATATAGTAAGTAACTTTTTTATAGAGATATATATAGTAAGTAACTCTGATACAGCAGTGTACTTAGAATAAAAATTGTTTCTTATTTTACTTCCTAAATCTAACATGTAAAGAGTGTATATATTCCTCCTCTTAGAGAACAATAATATTAATTAAAAAAAAAAAAAATTATCTTCAACCGAAACTCTACATAAATGAAGTAGAGTGTTGAAGATTGCCAACATGGCATCTTCAGTAGTAACAGAAAACTAAAGAAAGCTTATAATAGAAGCTTTAACAGATAAGAAACTAAGCTACAAAGGAAAATAAATTAGAACTAAGCTATGGAGAGCTATAGCAGAGGAAAATAAATTAACTATATTCAAGAGAGGCACAGTGATAGAAACAAATAATATTTTTGTAAAACCCAAACTCAGTTTTCTTTGAGCACTTAAGAGGTGTAACCCACTCTCAAATATAAATTAAATAAATAGAAACGCAAGGGAACTAATTTTTCAATGTCACGTTGCATTTCCAATTATTTTTTAATAAAAATTCTTAAAAAACATCTTCAAAATTCCTCTAATAAAAAATTGAAATTTAAATAAAATATTTAAATTAGAGGAACTGATTGATTGACTTGAAGATATTATATTATTAATTAAGAGACTAAACATAATTAGTTATTTTATGAAAAGTATATTTTTTTATATTATTTTTCCTTTAAAATTTTTATTTGATGAAAAAATTAGGAATTCTAAATTAGAATTCAATTAGGCTCTGAACATACAATTATATAGCATGAAAATTTCATTGAAAAAAAAAATGTAGACAAAACCATTGCAATAAAAAAGTAAGGTAGTAAAGAATTTGAATAAAGATTACCAAAAAATAACTCATGGATTAAATTTCTTTAAGAACTCCTCATTACAGATAACAAAGAAACCGCCATAGATCTAGACTCAAGTCTCAAAATAGAGATTTTGGAGAGATATATAAAGCTTACCAAAAAAAAACATGGATTAAATTTCTTTAAGAACTCCTCATTACAGATAACAAAGAAACCGCCATAGATCTAGACTCAAGTCTCAAAATAGAGATTTTCGAGAGATATACAAAGCAGAAAGGACTCATAGAATTATGCTTAAAAAGTTAAATTAACATCGTGACACGACTCATAAAATTATGCTTAAAAAGTTAAACTAACATTGTAACTTACATAACAAGTTTGATTAGTTAGTATCTGAATAAATTCAATCAAACAGCAAGAAACATAATATTTAAGAATTTTGACAAACAGATTTACGAGTTCTTATCTGAAACAAAGCATCGAATTAAAACGCAAAGTTCTTTTGATACAAGTAATTGCAAAAATTAACAAGAACGCATAAACATTTGATTATAGTACAAGCAAAATCCAAAATGCGCACAAGAACCCATAATATCTATATTTTTCTACTCGGAAACTTATTATTAAACAAGGAGAGTAAACAGATCACCGGTGAGGAGTATGGAACGGAAAATTGAAAGAGAAAGATACCTGAACCAGTAAAAGTTGAACGGAGAAAGAAGCTTCTTTCTGATATTTCTTGCAGAGAAGGAGACAGGGGAACAGAAAATGTGAGAAAAGGGAGGATTTATAGAGAGACAAAATTGGGGGAAGTAAAAGAAGCATGTTTGGTGCCAGGAGGCACATGGAGAATCGGGAAACCAAACCAAAAATCTATAATGTTTCTAAAACTAAACTATAACTCAAATAATTTTCTAATCAAATTTGACTATTATGCCCTTAATCCTGGTTTCTCTCATAAGGGCATTTCAGTTATTTCCTTTAAAATTGAGTTAGTTCCCCCTTCATTGTAAAAGTAAAATCTGTTTAGGAGCCTATTTGTTGAAGTAATTTGGGAAGTCGACTCTGATCACAATCGATTAACCCTTTCTAGGACTGGGTCCCATTTTTTCATCTGATAATTCACATTTTATGCGTGATTTGATATCACCTAGAGAGAAAGAGACTGATCACGTTGTTAAAGTGTAACATTCGTTTTTGCTCATGCATCAAGAAAAAGGGAATATTTATTTAATTTACGGAGATATCCTTGGATTTGGATCATATCTACATATATGTCATCAAGTTTTGTTTAGTTTGATTTAGCGAGTTATTTCGTCTTTGAAATATAGATTAATGTCCCAAACCTTTAAAATATAATACAAAAATCTTCAGATTTTTTATTTATTTTTAATAATAATTTTTAATTGTCTAAAATTATTATTAATATTTTAACTCTCTAAAATCATTTTCTTTTTTCAAAGAAATCTAAAAATATTTTTTTTCTTTATAACCAGACTCTGATACTATTCTAGATGAGTTTGTTCTCTCTCTGATTAGTCTGTTAAGAGACAAAATTGCTGAGAACTACTCTTAAAAATCTTCAAAGAGTTTTTCTTTTATTTTTTATTTCTTTCAGCTTCTCATACTTCTTGTGATAACGAGAGCTGACAACAAAATCCAAAGGGCATTTATTCTAGAGGAAAAAAATCTCAAACTCAGTATGTCTAAAAGTCAACTCTTCTAAATTTTTAAACAATTTGTCTATAGAATTATTTAGAAAGTCTAAACGATCTATAATAGAATTTAATAATTCTATCATTGGATTCTTACCTACACCATAAACCTTTGTCAACCAGAATTCACACTTGGTGAATTTCGCATAAAGTTGATGATCTCTCAGTAACTGCAATGTGATCCTGAGGTGCTTCTCATGTTCCTCTCTGCTTCTGGAATACACCAATATGTCATCTATGAAGACTATAATGAACTTATCCAGAAATGGCCTGAATATCCTGTTCATCATATCCTGAAGG
>CANXYC010004115.1:0-14118 GCA_948193065.1 Aleurites moluccanus | reverse complement strand
GAGATGCTGCCCAATTTTTCATAAGATATTTAAGCTATTTTAAGCTTATTAATGTTTTGCATGCCATATAGTATAGTTTTATGGGTTCTTCGCGGTACTGGTAGCATAAGCATCACCTGTACCCTAGGACCGTCATAGCTCCTAAGTTGGGCTGTGACAGTTTTGGTGCAAGGTTAACAAAGCCCATTCAATCAACAATCAATCCACATTATCAACAACACAATATGCAACAAATATACAATTAGAAATAACATTAAATGGATCAAAATGGCTATGAAATACAAAGAAAAAACAAAGCAAAATCAAGGCAATAAATAGTAACTTTTGGTTCGGCCAAGAGTGGTGTTTTACATATGATTTCTGATCAACATTTCAATGCATAAGGCATGATAAAGGATGCATATAAGACTCACCAAATGCTTCCTATAGCTTAGGAAAATTGATTTCCACTAACTTCTTTCGAAGGAGGCAATAATAAGCACAACTTTGTGTAACTTGATTTTCTACAACAAAACAACCATCAATTAATCATCCATTAGCCTCCAATTAACTTATTCTAAGCTTAAATAACATAATCTAACACTATTTCAAATAGCCAAAGTAAACAACTTAGATTAAGGCTTGGATTTAAGGGATTTTTATCGAAATACATCAATTGATGCAATCTAACTTAAAACCCATCTAATTCAACCTTTAAATCATCTAATTAAGCAATAAAATCAAACAAATCAATTGGTTACCTTGAATGGAGTTCCATCCAAAATGAAGAATCAATTCTTCCTTGATTTCCTTTGTGATTTCATTGAAGAAATGGTTGGAGAATGAAAGAACTAAGCTTTAATCCAAGTTTTCTTTGATTTTTCTTAAGGAATTTGGTTGGAAAATTGAAGAAGAAATGGAGGAAGAAACAAGAAGTGGTTCAGCCACTTGATGAAGGAAGGAAGAAGATGACAAAAATTTCTCTAAGTGCTGCTTTTATATTAAGTCATAATGGAAAATTGCATTTTAGTCCTTAAACTTTCAAGCAATTATACTTTGACCCCAACTGATGCATCGAAATATCAATGGAAGACGAAAATAATATTACAATCCATTGATTCGAGCATGAATACCGGAAAGTAATCTTCTATAACCTGTTGATTTTAGAAATACCAAGAAATAGGCATCAACTTCGTGTTTTCTAGGAAAACCGAAACTGGAAGAAAAGTAGGGTTTCTTATTATTCAGCAAACTGTCTCTTACAAAACAAAACACGTCTATTTATAGGCTAAAAAAAAATAAAACCCTAATGGGCTTAACAGGCTTCGGCCCAAAATAACAAAATAAAACAGTTTACAAAAAAAAGAAACGAATGCGCATAAAACTTCAGGTGCTCCATTTGGGCTTCAAACGGATGATTTTGGGGTCAAAACTGGGTCGTGTTAAGTTCTCCCAACATTGTTCTAAATCTCTGAACGAGCTTCAAAATAAGTACTCATGGGCCCCGTGGCTCATCCTATGCTGAAAGTTATGGACTTTTAAAGGCGACCTGCGTGAAAGGCCCTATCTTACTTCTCCAAAAACTATAAAGCCCACTCCTCTATTTGCTGACTCACATCACCAACTCCTTCTGTAATTTATTCTGACAATTTTATTAAGAATTAAATTTTAAAGTGGGAAATCAAAAGGCTTATTTTAATTTATAATTATTTATAAAAATAGTTTCAGAGTCATTCTAAAACCCAGACATACCAATTTTCACTATTCCCCTTAAAGTTCCATTTATTTATGGTTTTGCCATTGGTTACTTTATTAGTGTTCCTAAATGTTTTTCACCTCTTTCTTTTTACCAAATTTACACATGCATTTATGTGATCTTTTACCCCCTGGTCAGAATAAGAAATTCATCTGTTGATCGGACAACTAATTTCTCGGCAGTGTTCCCGACACCGACGATTTCCGAAAAAGTAATTCATTCACTTTCTGTGTCTCTAAAATTATTTCCCATCATTTCAATACCTTTAAACCATATACTGAGAATTGAATCATGCATATAAGTTATGACTTCATAGGGTATTACAAAAAATCCATGGTGTTTTGTTCCCATTTCCATTTTTATAGTTCTATTTCTTGCAACAAATCTGATGGCTTCTGATGCTCAAACTTAACTTACTGACAGGCTAAGCAAGTGTACACAAACTTTGCTACATCTCTTTTAATATTAGTCCACCAATAAAACTCCTTCAAATCATGATACATCTTTGTGATTCCAGGATGAACACTATAGTAGGCATAATGGGCTTCTTTCATGATTTGTTCCCATAACCCATCAATATCGAGTACACACAGCCATTTCTCACATTTCAATACTCCATCATCTACTATAAATTCAAAAGATTTGCCAGTTTGAACATTTTCTTTTAACTTTAGAAAGTAAGGAACTTTATCCCGTGCTGCTTTAATATCATCAATCAGTATTGGCTTAACCCGAAATTGGGCTATCAGAGCTTGGTTTTGATCTTCGGATCCTAATTCCAATTCAACTCCCATATCAATCAATTCCTTCATTTCATGGATCAAAGGTCTTCTTATATCTATAATATGAGCTAGACTACCCATTGACTTTAGGCTCAATGCATCTACTATAACATTGGCTTTACCTGGATGATATAATAGATCATAATCATAATCCTTTAGCAGCTCAACCCATCTTCATTGTCGTAGGTTTAAATCCTTTTGCTGTAAAATATAATGTAGGCTTTTATGATCCGTATAAATCTCACATTTATCCCCATACATGTAATGCCTTTAGATCTTCAATGCAAATATCACCACAACCATTTCCAGGTCATGTGTCGAATAATTCATTTCATGCTTCTTTAATTGTCGTGAAGCATAAGTAATAACCCTCTTATTCTGCATAAGAACACAACCCAATTTGACTCTGGATGCATCACAATACAATGTAAATTTATTTGTCTTTTTTGGCAAAGCTAACACTGGAGCATTCATGAGATTGGACTTCAATATCTGAAAACTCTTTTCACATTCATCTGTCCACTGGAAACTTCTCCTGTTTCCTGGTCAGTCTGGTCAATGGAGCAGTAATCTTCAAGAAATCCTTCACAAACTGCCTATAATATTTAGCTATACAGAAAACTATGTATCTCAGTAACATTAGTAGGCTAGGGCCAATTAGCAATAGCTTCAACCTTCGAGGGATCTACCTTGATACCCTCTTTGCTGACAACATGGCCTAGAAAATATACTTCAGTTAGCCAAAATTGACATTTCGACATTTTGGCATTTAACTTATTTTCTCGCAATGTCTGTAATATAATTCCCAGATGCTCTGTATGTTCTGCTTCACTT
Source organism: Aleurites moluccanus (assembly GCA_948193065.1). Lineage (NCBI taxonomy): Eukaryota > Viridiplantae > Streptophyta > Magnoliopsida > Malpighiales > Euphorbiaceae > Aleurites > Aleurites moluccanus. The sequence continues at coordinate 10,767 of CANXYC010004115.1, read as the reverse complement.
TTAGAATTGATAAGAATGTGATCAATAAACACTATGACAAACTTATCCAAATAAGACTTGAAAACTCGATTCATCAAATCCATAAATGTTGCAGGAGCATTAGTTAACCTGAAAAGCAACACTAGAAATTTATAGTGTCCATACCGAGTTCTAAACGCTGTCTTGGGTACATCTTTGTAACACCTTAAAATTTCAATTCAAAATTTGGACAGTTCTCTTAACTACCAACCTGATAACACCGGTAATATTTACTCAGACTGAAGAGTTAGTTCAACACTAAAGCTAAAGTTATTTAATATATATCCATAGGTAATAAGAGAAATAAAATAATGTTATTCATTGGTAAAAAGAAAGTATGGAAAAGTGTTATGGAAGATGAAAAATTAATAGAATTGCAAAACTATAAATAAGTGCAACTTTGGGTGTATTTTTGGAAACTCGCAGTCCAAAACTCATAATTGGACCCAGAGTATTTTTAGATAATAGAACAGCCTAAAATAAGTCTTTTCACTCCCCACACTGATATTTGATTCTTAACAGAAATAACAAAAATAATAGAAATAATTATAAAATGTTTTTGGGTAAAAGTGCAAATAAGGAAAGTTTGGGGGCTAAAGTGCAAATACCCAAAACTTTGGTATATAAATACATGACTTAGGAAATTTTTCCAACGAAACTTATCTTTTTCTTCTTCTTTCCTCCTTCGCCAAAGCACTCAAGCACAATACCCATCAATTTTTCATCCAAATTTGAAGGAAAAACCATAAGAAAACTTGAATCCAACCTAAAACCAACCTTTTTCTCATCCAAATTTCTTCAAGGAAATAAAGGAAAATTTGGAATTTTCCACAACAAGGATTCGGCTCACACACCCAAGTGAGGTAACTTGAAGTTTTCTTCCATTTTATGAATTAGATAGATGATTTTTGGATGATGAATAATATGGTTTTAGCAATCAATTGTTTCAATTTGTACCAATTGATAGAAAACCCCAATTTTTGAACCCTAAATTGATTATGTTAAGTATCAAATCTTGAATTAGTATTATATGATCTTTAATTTAGTTAGAATAAGTGTTATTACCATCATTGGAAGCTAAATTGATGGTTATATTAATGTAGAATCAAAGATTTCTTCAAAGTGTTCATAAAGCTTACTATAAAAGGTTTTGGTGTTCAAGGGGGGATTTTTACTATCTAAGCCATTAGGTGAGTTCAATATACTCCCTTTTACATGTTATTTGTAATAGAAATAATTATGAAATTAAATTGTGCAAATCCCCTTTTGGCTGAACCAATCATTGAACATTGCTTTGTAATTTTGCTTCATTTACCCTTGAATTTGATTACTAAAATATTTATTTTTTGTAACCTTTGATTTGTCGCTTGAATTTTCATTATTGTGAACCTTTGATTTGATCCTTTGGTTATGTTAAATTTCCACCAAAACCATTCCAAACTATTGATTGAAAGTTGCACACCAATTGTTCGATGAAATGCCTAAACCAAAGTTCCTTTTTTTGTTACATTAGCCAATGCCATTGTCGCCAGTGACATTGGTTAGCGAATGGCACTAGTGTATATGGCATTGACTGACCTTTATGTTAATAAATCTATATTCGATTATTGCTAATATTGTAAAACCTGTTATTGTTTATTGTATCGATACCTGTTATTATGATAATATAGATTGTTTCACAGACTGGTACTATTATTAATTATACTATTATTGAATCTTATTCATTGATATTGTTCCTTTGATGATATATATATTGTTTTCCATACCTCATAAATTTGTATTTGACAGAATTACCTGACCAATGGGGTAGTGGGGAAAATTCATCGGTACTGTGCATAATGACCCGCTGGACTGGGTTAGTAGTCCCAAACCCTAGCTAGGAAGGGACTTGTCCTAGCCATAAGGCCAAGACTTCCTTATGTATTTTACTAATACTTACTATTACTGTTATTGGCCCCTTAGTCTATCATTTTTATATATAGACTTTATAGTTAATCCTAATAATGACACTGCCTATCTTATTATTTCTCTGTATCGTACCTTATGAACATCGGTGTGCTCTACCTTATTCTTTGACACTATTTACTTAATTTCCAATTGAATACTTTACCCTATATTTATTGTACTGTATATTGAGTTTATTGAGTTTTTATATACTCACTCTGTAGTGGTTTTAATTTTTTCCGGACAAGAGCAATGACTTGGTTCTCAGTTTCTTCTTCGAGGAACTAGACTCCATTTTGAAATGTAATTACTGTGATATGTTATAAATGGTTATTTTTCTAGTTATACTCCATAGTCTATAATAACTGGTATTAGAAAAATAGATTGTATGGTTATTTATTGTGTGATGGAATATTTTATTACTGGACTGATAGTGAACTGTTTAGACTGAATATGGTTTTTAATTATGATATTGACTTTTACTGTGGATTTAAGACTGTGATTCTGGGTTTTAAGGGTGTTAGTCGCCTTTGGCAGTTCCTGCATCCTAGGACTATCATTCCTCGTATTTGAGTCGTGACAAAGGTGGTATCAGAGCTTAGGGTTATATGAATAGTATACAGATACAGTGTTAATAGGACATAGGGTAAACCATGGAGCATTAGGAATTCATTTTTCATCTTTTGCAGTATTCGTCATATTTCTGTATATTCAGCGATATAGTATTATATTAAACTGTCATATGTTTTTTGTAGTGATCAAGATGTCAGATAAGGAGAGTGAATGTGTTACAGATTCAGAACATGTCAGAAATAGAGAACTTAGCAGAGAGGCTGAAGTGGCCTTAAATGAATCATTATTTAGGGAGGAAATAGAAGAACCTCTTGTCACGACCCATTTTCGGATCGCGACGGTCCTAGGATGCAGGAGATGCCAATGGCGACTGGCACCCATAGAAGCCAGTATCACATGCATAATCTATAAACCTCAATTAATTATCCATTTTACTTAATTACCATTCATTCTATCATTCTGCCATTCTTACTATAATTTAATGCAATTGGATGTAACAGTCATTATATCACCATAGGATCATCATATATCTCATAATATCATTACATACATATATATATGTTCATACCCTAACTATCCCATACATACGCCATAGAACAGCTAGAATATGAACATCAAAATACAGAATTCAGAATATATACATCAAATGACAACAAGTAGAAATCCTCGGATGACAGACAATGGGATTCTGCAGTCTACTTCTCTCTTGAAATGGTTAAACAAAGAAAAGGTGAGTATATAAGATACTCAGTGAATCTATATGCATCACAAGTCAAATAGGATGGAACAATGATATATATATATATATGATAAAGGAACAATGGAACAATATCAACCATGTTGGTTTACAGAATTAGTATCATAAACTGACAGGAATATCAATGGTCATATCAAAGTCATGGAATCATATGGAAAGACAGATATAGGGCCCTGTAACAAGTAGACTATGTGTAATCACATATCAAGTATGCATAAGATTGATCAGTCCTATGGCCAGGACCAATAACCCTTCCTAGCTAGGGCATCAATATCAATGTGCATATTGCCGATAGTATGTATCCACTATCCTGTCGGATCGGCAGCTTTGTCAAACCATATTTAGGTCAATACAAGTGAATGTCATATCCATAGACACTATTATGCAACAATGGTATCATCAATGGCAATAAACTCAATATCTTTCAAATCAAATGGCATTTTAATCAATGGCATTGCAATATACAATATACAATCAATGATAAGGGTTATGGTAAATAACAAAGGTATGGAAAAAATGTTGGTTCGACAAAGGAAATCGGTAGGCTAATTGGCATGCCAATGTCGCTGGTGATGATGGTATTCAAATGGTAGGCCTATGGAATACAAAACAATAGGCCAAAGCAAAAATAACTAGGCATTTTATCAAACACTTGGTGGGCACAAATTGGCAAGCTAATAGATTAGGTTTGGGTGCAAATTTGACTTGCCCATTTCAATCAACAATAGACCACATTAGCAACAATACAACAGGTATCAAATAAAAAAGATTAAATAACATCAAATGGATAAAATTGGCATAGGAATTCAAGGCAAAAATCAAGTTAAACCTAGGCAAGTGAATAGTGAATGTGGTTCGGCCAAAACATGGGTTTTTCATATGAACTCCAATAATTAGTCTAAGGTGTTAGGCATGTTATTTCATACATATAAGACTCCTAAGCCTTCTAATTGCTTTGGAAAACTGATTTCCACTCAAATTCTTCAAATGAGGCAATAAGCACAACTTGACAAATCCTTGAATTCTACACCAAATTAACCATCAATTAGTTACTTAATAACCTCCAATTAACATATTCTGACATCAATTAACATTAACTAACACTAATTTATCAAACCCTTTCATACAACTTCAAACAAGTTAGGCAAATTGGGCATTTCTATCAAAATGCATCAATTGATGCAATCTTACCTAAAACCCATTCAATTCAACCTTAAAATCATCTAAATGAACCATTAAAACAAACAAAACAATTCCTTACCTTGATGGAGTGACCTTGCCGAAATCCTCCCTTCAATTCTCCTTGGTTTTCCTTAAGCTTTCTAGCAAATTAATGGAGGGAAAAGATAAAGCAAGGATAAAACTCAACTTCTTTAAAATTTTCTAAGAAATTTGGAGAAGAATGATGAAGAAATGGATGGGAAATTGGAATGAGCGGCTCGGCCAAATGGTGAAAAGGAAGAAGAAGATGAACAAAATGGCTAAGTGTTGGCTTTTATACTAAAATCATATGGAAAATTACATTTTGGTCCTTAAACTTTCAAGTAATTAGGTTTTGACCCCAACTTCTTCTGTAATTTATTCTGTCAATTCTATTAGGATTTAGGTTTTAATATGGGGAGTCAATAGGCGTATTTTAATTTATAATTATTTATAAAAATGGTTTTAGAGTCATTCTGCAACTCAGACAGACTCATTTCCACTATTCACTTTAAAGCTCCTTTTATTTACAATTTTGCCATTGGTTACTTTTTCAATATTCCTAAATATTTTTCACTTCTTTCTTTTTACCAAAATTACACATGCATTAAGGTGATCTTTTATCCCCTGGTCAGATTTAGAAATTCTTTTGTTGACTGGACTTCTAATTTCTCGGCACTGTTCTCGATACCACAGATTTCTGAAAAATTAATTAGTTAGCTTTCTAACTGTGTCTATAAAATTATTTCCCATCATTTCAAGACTTTTGAACCACATACTGAGAACTAAATCATGCATATGAGTTATAACTTTCTAGGGTATTACATTTTATCCCCCATAAATAAATTCGTCCTCGAATTTGAATAGATACATACCTCACTGCTAGAACAGGAATGGATATCTACCTCTCATATCCTGTTCACTCTCCCAAGTGCACTCCTCCATAGACTTGTTTCTCCAGAGCACTTTTACCATCGGGATCTCCTTATTCCTCAACTATCTGACTTGTTGATCAACTATCTCCACTGGTAGCTCCCCATACAACAAGTCCTCATTGAGACCCATATCCTAAACCTCCAATTTATGTGATGGATCAGACACATACTTCTGCAGTATCGAGATGTGGAAAACTAGATGTGCATGGCTCATATTGGGTGGAAGAGTCAATCTATAGGCCACATTATCTATCTTCTTAAGAATCTCAAATGGGCCTATAAACCTTGGTGACAATTTTCCCCTCTTCCTAAATCTCATAATACCCCTCATCGGTGAGATTTTAAGAAAGAGATGGTCACCAACTGCAAAGTGTACATCTTTCCTCTTCGAATCTGCATAACTCTTCTGCCTACTGAAGGCAGTTCTCATCCGATCTCTAATCATAGGCACCTTTTCCATAGTTTCCCTAATCAACTTTGGCCCCTCAAGTTGCTTCTCCCCTGGCTCCACCCAACATACTGGAGATCTATATTTTCTACCATATAATGCTTTAAATGGAGCCATACCAATAGAAGAGTGGTAGCTATTATTATAAGAAAACTCAATCAATGGCAGATAGTAATCCCAGTTACCTTTGAAATCCAAAACACATAACCGAAGCATATCCTCGAAAGTCTGGATTGTCTTTTCTGACTGTCCATCAGTCTGCAGATGGAAAGTAGTACTGAACCGTAACTGGGTACCATGGCCTTCTGAAATTTCTGCCAAAACTGGGAGGTGAACTGTGTACCTCTATCTGAAATAATCATCAAAGGAACTCCATGAAGTCGCACAATCTTATCCATATACAACTGTGCATACTGAGCTGCTGTATAACTGATCTTAACCTATAGAAAATGAGCAGATTTTGTCAACTGGTCTACAATCACCCATATGGAGTTATAACCCCTGGTAGTCCTCGGTAGACTCACTACAAAATCCATAGTAACCTGCTTCCATTTCCACTCTGGCAACTCAATCTCCTGAAGAAACCCTGATGGCTTATGATGCTCAAACTTAACCTACTGATAGGCTAAGCATTTGGAAACAAACTGAGCCACATCTCTCTTCATACCAGGCCACCAATACACATCTCTCAGATCATGGTACATCTTAGTAATCCCTGGATGTACACTATATGCTGAATTGTGAGCCTCTCTCATAATCTGATCTCGTAGCTCATCCATATCAGGTACACATATACACTTCCCACACTTCAGTACACCATCCTCCACTATAAACTCTGTCATCTTACCACTCTGTACATCTCCCTTAAGCTTCAGTAGATAAGGATCCCTATCCCAAGCCACTTTAATATCATCAAGTAATAATGACTTCACCCAAAATTGGGCTATCAGAGCCTGGTTCTGATCCTAGGATCCCAAACCCAACTCCACTCCCATATCTGCCAAATCCCTCATCTCTCGAATTAGAGGTCTCCTGCCAGCTACAATATGAGCTAGACTACCCATGGATTTCTTGCTCAGTGCATCAGTCATTACATTGGCCTTACCCAGGTGATAAAGGATCTCACAGTCATAATCCTTAAGTAATTTCACCCATCTACACTATCGAATATTCAAATCCTTCTGCTAAAATATATACTATAAATTCTTATGATCAGTATATATCTCACATTTCGATCCATACAAGTAGTGCCTCCAAATCTTCAATGTAAATACCACAGCTGCCATCTCCAGATCATGTGTCAGATAATTTGCTTCATGCTTCTTTAACTAACGAGAAGCATAAGCAATCACTCTCCTGTTCTGCATCAGCACATACCCTAATCCAATCCGAGAAGCATCACAATACACAGTGAATTTCTCCCCCTCTGATGGCAATACAACACTGGAGCACTGGTGAGGTAAGACTTCAATGTCTGGAACTGTGCTCACACTCATCAGTCCACAAATAACGCTCATGTTTTCGCATAAACTTAGTCAATGGAACTGCAATCCTAGAGAAATCCTTCACAAACCTCCTGTAATATCCTGGCATACCCAAAAAATTGCGAACCTCTAAAACACTTGTAGGCTGAGGCCAATTCGCAACTGCTTCAATCTTTTGAGGATCCACCTTAATACCATCCTTGCATATCACATGTTTAAGGAAACACACTTCGGTTAGCCAGAACTAGCATTTAGATAACTTAGCATACAACTGGTGCTCTCGAATTGTCTGCAAAACAATCCTCAAATGCTCCATATGCTCCTCCTCACTCCTAGAATAGATAAGTATGTCATCAATGAATACAATGACAAACTTATCTAAAAATGACCTGAACACCCTGTTCATCAAATCCATAAAAGTAGCCAGTGCATTGGTCAACCCGAATGGCAACACCATAAACTTTTAATCCCATAAGTCTTGAAAGCAGTCTTAGGTACATCACCCTTCTTAATCTTCAACTGGTGATACCCAGACCTCAGATCAATCTTCGAAAAATTACTAGCACCCTGTAGTTGATCAAACAAGTCATCTATCCGAGGCAATGGGTACTTGTTCTTCACTGTCACCTTATTCAGTTGCCTATAATATATACACATCCTCAAAGAGCCGTCTTTCTTCTTTACAAATAATATAAGTGCACCCCAAGGAAAACTACTCGGTCTAATGAACCCTCTATCCAATAGCTCCTGTAACTGCACCTTCAATTCCTTCGGTTCAGCTGGAGCCATTCTATATGGAGGAATGGATATAGGATCAGTGTCTGTATGCACCTCAATCTCAAACTCAATCTCCCTATCTAGGGGCAATCCTGGCAACTCCTTAGGAAATACATTAGGAAACTCCCGAACTACCGGTATTTTATCAAGATCTATAGAAGACTTCTGCACATCTATCACATGAGCCAAATAGGCTGAACAACCTTTCCCAATCATCCTCCTAGCTTGGATAGCAGAAACCAAATTAATTCTGAACTCTCGTATGTCACCTTGAAACTCAAACTCTGGATGTCCCTCAGGTTGGAACTTGACCTTCTTCCAATAACAATCAATAACTGCCCGATGCCTCGTAAGCCAATCCATACCCAAAATCACATCTAACTCTAATACAGGCAACTCAATCAAATCAGCACGCAATATGTTATCATCAATCTCAATCACACAGTCAGGATAATAAAAGTCTACATCAGCACTCTCACCCATCGGAGTAGCAATCATCAAAGGCACATCTTGTCACGACCCAACCTAGGAGCTATGATAGTCCTAGGGTACGGGTGTTGCCTAAGCTACCAGTACCATGAATAACCCAATTATCTGTATGATATGGCAAGGAATTCATATAATCAACTCAAATACAGCTTAACATTTTTACTGAAATTTTGACAGCATCTCCTCTAATATATGACTATACCCCATTGTAGAAAATGCAAACAACACTCCTAATATCAGTTTATTATCATTCTCCATCTCAACCTCCAATATCAACTCAACACACATACATATATCAAACTATATACATTTATAGCATAGTTTATATGTATAACTAAAAGAAATACAACCGCACACATATATGTCCCTATTTAAGTTATAGTACCATGGAATCTCTAATAATATACAAATATTTACATATACTGAATAAGACTCGAGTATTACATGATACAAGTAGCAAAATTCCAAGGCGAGGATAGATAGAGCCAATGGAATTCGAGACTCACAGCGGCCCTGAAAATTTATAACAACTATGGGGATGAGTATAAAAATACTTAGTGAATCTATATATATATAAATGTAATAGATGTTCATAATATCATGATCGCTCACAAATGACCTGTAGAACAATATAAGATAACAAATAAAGGGTGAAACAGGTTTTCATATAAATATCTAGTGTATGAGTCAACTCTCATATGATATAACAGGATTGGGTCCAATGAAAAGTGCAATCGCACTGTAATAGCACAATCATGCATAATCCAATGTACGTAAGGGAAATCACTCCTTACAGATAGAGAATATGACACTCCACGCTAGCAAGGGTCCAATGAATACCAGTGTGCATACGGTCGATGGAATTACCCACTACACCATCGAGGTAGCCCTGTTATAATACCATATGGGTGTGTCTCCATAGAATAATAAAAATAGCATAAATATAACTCATATAGAGGTTGAACTGTCAGGGCCTAATTTTAGACCATGACAGTCCTAGGGTACAGGTATTGCCAAGGCAACCAGTACCTCGAAGAACCCTTGCTATTACTTTAACTTAACTTTTACAATTCATAATGTCTTTAACAATCATTGCTTAACATGATACAATTTAGGTAGTAATTTTTTTCTAAAACATCATAAGATTCTTATAGAAAAACTGACAGAATTTTCCTTATAACTCTGACTTAAGCTATTCGTAAGAAATAAAAATTACACTTCCAATAAAACATACATCCCCTTTTAACCTCCATTGAACAAAAATTTACAATCATATCTCATATCATATATGTACATCATTTACATTTTCATATCATACTTGGTTAACATTTTGATCATATTTAATATTATACTCTTAGCTAATCCAAGCCCTATATACATTATATACCAAGGAACTTCTATATATAGGAGTAACCTCAATACATACATCTGTAATCCAAAGCTGAAAGTAATATAGCCAATGGATGACTACCTCACCGAGGTCCTAAAAACATTAAACCACTGAGGGGTGAGTATAAGATTATACTTAGTTAATCAATATATATGAATATGCAATATTATTCATGAAAAGTCACATCTATCCATTAATGATCTGTAAGTAATCAATAACTGATAATGGTATGATGAAATACATATGATGAACCATAATGCATATAATATAACAGGATAACATATCATATCATATCATAATACTGTGCTATTACTTCACTTCTCTTCCTTCATATTTCCCTCCAATCACACCATTTCCAACCAATCACACCATGGCATAGGGAATTTCAGCCTCCCTAGCAGAGGTCAGAGAATATAAACATATATCTGTGTACATAGCTGATGGATTATTAACTACACCATCGAAGTAGTCCTATTATAACATATTATATGCAAATGTCTCATATAGCATGAATATATCAATATAAAGTCTCAAATATGACTTTAATAATGTTAAATAATATCATAAAGGTCAAAGGAGCAATATAGCTCAATATGAAAATTTTGGCCTTCGGGGCCCAGTTGCGCCAGCGCAACTGACACCCCTAAATTACGGGTTCGTTTCTCATTTTTCAGGCACTTTCTGGTTTGCCTTGAAATTAATATTTTCATGGCATTTTCTTTATACCAATGATAAATACATATATATAATAG
>CANXYC010003923.1:0-11391 GCA_948193065.1 Aleurites moluccanus | reverse complement strand
CATTTAAGGTTCTATATCAATAATCAAGAGTCAATGGAAGAGATATTCAAGTAATGAAGATAATTAGGGAAGTTCATGTAATTCATATATATATAGATATAATCAAATTTTAGCAAAGCCAATTTAGAATGAAATAAAAGTTCAAAGTAAAATGATTCAATAATTTCAATGAAGTAAGACAAAGTAATGATATATGTATATTACTCACCTCATTGAGCACTTCTTATTGCACTTTACTTATTCTTTTCGTTTTCAATTCCATTTTCTTGGTTCATTGCTCACATGCTCCTAGTATTCATCACTATCTTTCATTCATTTTTTACTATATATATCCAATTAATTTCCATTTAGACACTATTTAACATAAAATTACATTACTTATACTTGTATTAAAGAAAATTCCTCAAATTTTCAAGTTTTAGGTTTTGCCTATAAAGAACCTTTACTGACAGCCTATGTTTCACTACTCATATCTCTCTGTACACTTATCCAATTGCTTCAATTTTTGTTCCTACTTGAAATAAATATATTAAGCTTTAACATATCCAAAATTCATATAAATCCCATTGCTACACAATTTATAGTGTCAATTTAAACTTAAATTTATAATCAGTTCTATTGCCTTGCATTCTGCCTACAATCCTATTCTGACAGTCTATAATATTTTATCTCGCAACTCAATCTACACTTATCCAATTACTACAATTCTTTTTCCTATTGAAAATAGACATATAGGACTATAACATATCGAAAATTCAGACTAATCTGTGTTGTACAATTAATGATGAATTTTCAAATTTAGATATGTTGTTCCGTAATCCTGTCTCGAGCAGACTTTACTTATTTTACTATAACTCAAATCGTGTATGTCCAAATATAAAACCATTTTATAGGAACTTATAATATACATAAAGGAACATTTTTTATGTTTATCACTTTTCCTAATTCAGAATTTAAGGTCATCGAATCCTCAAAACTCAGTAGTACTTCTTACATATCTGTTAGTCTAGGTCAGTTGTACTTCTAGTCTAATAACTCTCTATTAACTTAGAATTTTATAAAACCCTTTTACAGGAATTTAAATAACATATAAACCTACAAATTTTATGTTTTACACTTAAGCAAATTCTGTCATTAAGGCTATGAAATTACAGGTTCACTTTACTACCTTAACACAAAATCCGAATTTTTAGATTTTATACATTAATTCTTGTTTTAATCACTAAACTCTTAACACATGAACTTCAATAAAAAATCCTAATTCCATAGTCACATATAATCAATATCTACCATAAATCCTCTAGTTTAACAACTATTTAATTTATATATATAATCAAATTACATAGAACTCAAAAATCATATTTTTACCTTATCAAAGTTCTTTCTTTTGCTCTGCTTTACTTCCTTTACACTTCCAAATTACTTCTATCAACTTTATTACCATTTAACTAAAATTTCTTATGAAGAAAATCTACCATGGCTAAGTTAAAGAAAGTGGTTGTTAGCTAAAAAAAGGAAAAGATGGAAATAAAAATGGAAAAGAAGGCTAGGGTTTCTGTTAGGAGAAAAGTTGAGTTTTCACTTATATATAATAATAATAATAATAATAATAACAATAAAGAATTGAAAAAGTATCTAGAAAATTTGAGAACATTGTCTACTTTAACATGTGCTTAAATACATTAATTAACAAATAACAAATAATATATATATATATTATTTGTTATTTGTTAATTAATGTATTTAAGCACACACACACACATATATATATATATATAATAGATGTGAAGTGACCGGCTGCCACTTTGGACTAAAACAATTTTTTTTATATATATATATAATTCATTAGATAGAAAAGATGGAAAATAATTATGAAGATAAAGATAAAATTTCAAAACCTAAGTAATTTGACACATGCCAACTTAATTAACACTAACATAATAAACTAATAAAATTTGCTTTGTTTAAAGTACACTAAATGGCTAGATTTCACATAGAAAAATAATGATTAATCTTGATTTTTAATTAATTAACAAATTATCTTTAAAAGAAGTAAATAAGAATGAAGAATTTTAACTCCTTGTATTTTTTTTTTTAATAAGTGTCAATTTAATTAATACTATTATAATCAAATTAACAAATTTCCTTGGTTTCAAATTTACCAAGTAGCAAGATTTTATGTAGAAAAATAATGATTAATTTTGATTCTTAAATAAATCAATAAATCACTTAAATAGAAATAGATAAAAATTAAATAATTTCACTTTATTAAAATTTGATAAATGTCAACCTTAATAATTATTTTACTATAATTATCTCATAAATTAAAAATAATATTTTGGCCAAAATGCTAAGTCATGGCCGACCCACATAATGGTGGATGATGGGTTTTTATTTTGATTTAAAACATGTGTTAAATATGAAATCAAATGGGCTTGGTGGGTCCCAATCTCCACCAAAGTGGAAAATTCACTTTTTTTCCTTATTTCTTCTAGTTCTTAGCACACACATCCTTATTTCATTTTATTCAATCTCTAGTTCATCTTTCTTCATCACCTTTTATCCAATTATTATTTCTACGATAGCATACTTATAATTTTTTAACTTCTGTACCGTCTCAATTCCACAAATCAACTCATTCTCTATAATTACCCACTATACTGCTTATCAAGATTTTTCCTTATAGATTTTCGACTACTAACACTGTCCATCTACTACTTTCCACTGACTATTATTTATTTTCTACTAGTTCCTTTCACTTAAGTTTGTCCGATTTTTCTTTGGGGTGTTACAATTAAAATTAATGAATGATGAAATATTTTAATAAATATATATAATTCTTATATTTATTTATTTATTTTAATGAAAAGACACGATACTATATATGATAAGAGATTAAGAAAATGAAAAAGGAGAATTTTTTTTTTAAGTGTAATAGAGAAAAGACAATAGGAAAGTGAAAAATAATAAAAGAGATAAATAGGATGAAAAGGGTTGGAAAATAATTCAACATTAGCATTTGGAAAAGTAATTATTTTTGTTCAACCATCCAGTATCCGATCACTATTGCCTAATCCAAATTTGAGTCGTAGATATTCTTTTCAGAGATTTTAGGTCTCCTAATACTGGTTGTTGCATTTATAGGAATTCGAACTCAATACCGTTGTTTAAATTATCAAGATATCTACCATCCAGATCACCTAAATATTAGTTTTAATAAGTAAATTTTGTCATATGTATCTAATAAGAATAATTTATTTGATCAATGAGTTTTAGTTTAATAACTATGAAATTATCTATATTTTATAAATTTTCAAAAGAGACAACTGAGAATTTTTTTTTATAATATTAAAGAAAGAGAGAATCGATTATGAATCTATTGCCTAAAAAAATAAATACATACTACTAGATTATACCCGAATGTGCGAGACAACTGAAATCTTAATGCTTTATACTAATATGGTACGGGCACTCATCTATTGGACTCTTAGCCAATGACACATAACCTAACTTTATTTTAATTGCATGTAAAATTAATACATAAATGAAAGATTAAATACACACAAAAAGAAAATACAGATTAAATACACACAAAAAGAAAATACTACTACCTTCATGCGAAAAAAATAGTTAATTTAATTAAAATAATCATTTTTACTTTATATTTTTTACAAATACCCTTCATTTATATTAATAATTAATTATTGTCACACCCCAACTCCAGTGGTGTGACAGTCCTAGGGCAAGGGTTGGCTTAAAACCATCATAAACCCGTAGAACTCACAAATCATGAATTTCATACAATTTATATCATTTACAAAATCTTAATATCACACCATGATCATGTCCCTGCATACAAATAAATATTAATCTTATCTTTCTATTATCATTACATATCTTTCTTTTGTTCCTTAATGATCAAAGGAGACATTTCACATCACTGAGGAACAAGAATACCCAAAAAGGTAGCAATAATACATCAAATATTCTAATATCCTCGAAAGACTAACTACGGAGTTCTAGAGTATAATCCAATACATATTGTATCATAATACCATTAATAAATATACAAAATATCTCAAAAGAATTATTACAATGAAGCTTCTTGGAGTAAATAAGTCAAGAAGCCTAATCTTCTCTATTAGCCCCTTCACGAGCTAAGTTATCACCTGAAATCCACAGAAGAGGAGTGAGCCTTTAACTCAGTAAGATATGAACATTATACAATAAGAACTGAATATCGATTCATGGTCATGAACAAATAATTATACTTATAGGCATGAAAGAGGTTATGAGCTTTACTTGAAAGAAATGTGGTTTTTATAATAATTTGGCTATATCAAATCAAGTCAAAATTCAAATCATGGTTCATATTTAGAATAAAGAATGCCCACAAAGAATGGCATTATCAAATCTCATCTGGTAGAACTGATCACATATCATAACATACGTATCGGTAGCTTTGCTATCTCAACGTGCACACATGCTTGGCCAGGCATGCGCCTAGAGCTCCTAGCTCCCACTAAGTGGAACACCGATAAAAACCCTATCGGCTGGGCTCCCAAAGTGCACAATGGACCAATGAATTTACTCTCATTGGGAAGAGAGTTCTATCCATGGGTCATGGGGTTTCAATCTCATAAGAAACATATTGGTCGCAAGTGTTATACCCCAACTCCAGTGGTGCGATGGTCCTAGGGCAAGGGTAGACTTAAGGTCACCATAAATCCGTAAAACTCACAAATCATGAATCTCATATACCATTCTATCAATTTTAACATCATACATTTTCATACAATAATTATTTTCATACATATAATTTAACATCAATCATATCCTTCTATTATCATTTCATATCTTTCTCTTGTTCCTTAATGATCAAAAGAGACATCTCTCATCATAGAGGAACAAGAGTATCCAAAGGATAACATTCATATATCAAAATATTCTAGTATCCCCAAAAGACTAACTACGGAGCTCTAAAGAATACTCTAATACATATTGTATCATAATATCATTAATAAATATACAAAATATCTCAAAAGAGTTATTACAATGGAGATTCTTGGAGTATGTAATATCTGCTACTTTGAAGTGTATTTATTGATTTTGTATGTTTGGAGAAATTTAAAATTTTAAATGAGAATGTTGAGAATTTCAGAAACTTTTTATTTTGGATACTGTAGGATTCAGTAATGATCATTTCATATTCTTAAAGACATATTTTAGTAAAGTGTAAAACATGAAAGTTGTTAATATATGTCTTAACTATAATTCTATAAAATGGTTTGGCAAAATTCTATATATGTGATGAGTTGTGTCTATTTGAGCAAGGCTGGTCTGGTTGAGAGTTTCTGTAGGGATACAGTATCTGTTTGGAATTACTGAGAATGACTGAGGTAGAATTAGCTGAAGTTGTGAACATAAAAAATGTTCCTTTGTATGTTGAGATGATGAATGTAAACTTTCAGAATTTTTGGATAAGTATATCTCAGTAGGGAGTTATTTGTATCAGGGTTATTCGGTTAGATTTTGGGGCAGGAGTCTGGGTGACATTTGGAGAGTCACTACGGTCTGTGTGTTGAATATTTTGATTTGAAATTTTGATAAGTTGTGCTCCTGCATGTTGATTTTAAGTGATAAAAGAATTAGTAAGTTTGGATAATTGTAGCTCATTTGTGAGCTGGCTAAGTGTGAGAGGTTCAGGCAGGAATTTAACTTAGAAGAATTTGTTGTGGCGAGCCAACATAATGCGAGGAGGCATTTTGCGGAATGGCAATGCGAAGTGGCATAATGGCAAAGTGAAGTTTGCCGAAGAGGATTTGGCGAAGAGCTATGGCGAAGAGGATTTGGCGAAGAGCTAAGGCGAAGAGCTTTGGCGAAGAGGATTTGGCGAAGAGCTAAGGTGAAGAGCTTTGGCGAAGAGGATTTGGCGAAGAGAATTTGGCGAAGAGGATAAGACGAGGTGACATTATGCAAAGAAGCGTTATGCGAAGAGAGAATATGCGAAGTGGTAGTTTGCGAAGAAGCGAAGAGGCGAAGAAGTATTGCCATGGTGGCTTATGCGAGGAAGAGTTGCGAGGAGAGTCTGGCGAGGCAGCATGTGCGAGGTAGCATTGCTGGATCAAGTTTAGCAAGCTGGAAGTGCGAGATAGGAATGCGAAGTGGGAATGGAGAGCTGGCTTAGGCGAGGGAGCTTTGCCAAGGCAATTTGACGAGCTGGTTGGCGTGTTTCAGGGGCAGTAGCCTATTTAACCCCAGCACCCTCAGCAGCGATTTTCACGATTTTTCCCTTCTTCCTTCTTTCATAAATTTCAGTCTTTTTCTCAGATTGTTCTATTTTATATTCTAAGGTATTAATACTTAGATTAATGCAATAGACTTCTAGATTAGTCTATATTAAGGCAGAATCATCAATTTGAGCAGTATTTTGCAGAAATCTCAGTTTGAAGTAAATAAGGTAAATTTTCTTCCTAAGTTATTTCTTTGGATTTATTTAAGTCTATGTGTTAGGATAATTAATTCTAGGCATATAGAAATTATTGCTAGTGATCTGAAGATAGTAATTAATATGGGAGAAATTTAGAGATTGAGACTGTTGTGAACAGTAACTCCGAAAATTTAATGTGAAATTTAATGCAGTTTTCTTTAAGAAATAAATGAAATTATTGTTGGGAATTAAGAATAGGGATTCTAAGATAATTAATTATTAGAAAATCATGTGAATATTATTAGTTTGGAGAAACCCTAATTTTTATATATTTTGAGAATTTCTTAGGAGGAGGAATTCGTAATTTATTGAGGAAATAAACTAAGCAGAATTCTGAGGAGGAATTAAGAGAAATTTGTGTAAAAGGTAAGTATAACATCCCATTTGATTGTTATTCATTGGAATTAAAATTGTCAAAATATCCTTATGTTGATTATCCTATTACATATATATATATATATATATATATATATACTTGAACAATTTGAATGGCTTGATCAATATTCTTGGATCAAGTCCATGTGTTCTTGCTTGTGAACCCGGTTTGTATAATGATATATGATGATGGTCTTGCGACCAATATACTTTTATGATTTGACACCTATGACCCATGGATAGAACGCTCTTCCCAATGAGAGTAAATTCATTGGTCCATTGTGCACTTTGGGAGCCCAGCCGATAGAGTTTTTATCGGTGTTCTACCTAGAGAGGGCCAGGAGCTCTAGGCACATGCCTGGCCAAGCATGTGTGCACGTTGAGGTAGCAAGGCTACCGATACGTATGTTATGATATGTGACCAGTTCTACCAGATGAGATTTGATAATGCCATTCTTTGTGGGCATTTTATGTTCTAAATATGAACCATGATGTGAATTTGACATGATTTGATATAGCCCATCCATTATGAAAACCACATTTCTTTCAAGTAAAACTCATGACCTCTTTCATTATTTGTTCATGACCATGATTCGATATTTAATTCTTATTGTATAATGTTCATATCTTATTGAGTTGAAGGCTCACTCCTCTTCTGTGGATTTCAGGTGATAGCGTAGCTCGTGAGGGGGCTAATAGAGAAGATCGGGCTTCTTGACTTATTTACTCCAAGAAGCTTCATTGTAATAATTCTTTTAAGATATTTTGTATGTTTAATTAATGGTATTATGACACAATATGTATTGGAGTATACTCTAGAGCTCCGTAGTTAGTCATTCGAGGATGCTAGAATATTTTTTATGTATGATTGTTACCTTTTTGGGTACTCTTGTTCCTCAGTGATGTGAGATGTCTCTTTTGATCATTAAGGAACAAGAGAAAGATTTGAAATGATAAAAGAAAGATATAACTAATTTTGATTTTATGTTTGGACATGATAGATGTATTGTAAGATATGTTATTGCAATTTATTTGATGTTGATGAGATTTTCATGATTTGTGAGTTCTACGGGTTTATGGTGGTCTTAAACCTACCCTTGCCCTAGGACCGTTGCACCACTGGAGTTGGGGTGTGACAACATCATTGCGTTTCCCATACATATCAATCAATGTAGAACACACCACAAGATTACATGAAACCCCAAAATCTCAAGATGAGTAGAAATTTTCTTATCAGTTACAAGGTCTGCAAGAATTGAACACACTTTAATTACCGTTGCAAAAGTTAAATCATTTGTGATGACTGAATTCTTAGGCATTTTTCTGTATAACCAGAGAGCAAATTTGGGTTGACCCGTGTCAACATAGCCAACCATAAACGAAGTCTATGAGACCACATTGTGTTCAGGCATTTCATCAAAACTAGTCTTTTGCAGTCTAATGTAGCAGTTTATGAGATGATTAGAGGTGAAAGAGTCACACAAAAGCCCAACCAAGAATTCAACAGTTCATATAGAGAGCTTGCAGGAATAACTTGGTCACAGGATCAAATCTAAAGAAGAGAAGATGGCAAAACTTCGACTTATGTCAAATATTTGGCTCGTATAAAGAAACAGCAGAGTATGTTTGTCTGCATGCTTGGGCAACTTAATTCGCTTCCAACCTTGGTATGGTCCTAGCATCCATAGTTTCTCTACTTTTGCAGCTATGTGGCAAGGAATAATTTTAATGTTAAATAGAAAGAAAGATGCAGAAATTGTTCACTTAGTTGTTGTATTATGCTATTTCATATGGAAATCTAGGAATAATCCAATTTTCAAAAATGATAGACCCCCGCCCTTGCTTACAACCGAAAGAGCCAGAAGGTTCCACCAGGAAATCAATAGCCAAATCTCTACGAGATTTAGAAGAAAAACAGTGGAGAGTTGGCAATCACATTCTCCCATTCATGGAAACCCTCCCCACCTAGAGTAATCAAGTTTAGTTCAGATGCAATATTTAAAGAACACAAATTTGGTATGACTTTCTTTGCTAGAAATTCAAATGGAAAAGATATTGATGGGAGAGCAATGTGCAGGAGTTGTATTTCTCCACTACAAGGAGAAGCAATGTCTATGTTTGAAGATATTGATGTATATAATATATTTGTTAACATTCCCAAAAGAAAAGCTTTTGTTTTTTTTTTTTAATTTCTAGTCAAATGCATCGTGGAAAAAATATTAATAAAAATTATCACGTCCGCTTCGTCAGCCGAAATTTGAGGTTAGATTTTGAACGGAAGTAAAATTTGCAAAAAATTTAAATCCTTTGATTTGAATTGTCAAAATTTTTAGTTCATGTTAAAATTGCAAAGTTGCTAATAGTTCATGTATATATATTTTTTATAATTAATTATTTTTTTACTATGAGGACGGAGAATCGAACCTGAGACAATTGCTCATATCATATAAGCACTTACCATTAAGTTTTATCTAAGTGTGCATTTATATGTTATTATAATGGATTTATAAGAGGGAGTTATTAAATTTGATAGGGTTAATTATAAAAAAAAATACGAATTATTCGTGAAATTGTAATTTTATTACGAATTAAAAAATTTGGTAATTCGATACATATACTTTTAATTTTTGACAAGTTTAACACGAAACTGAAATTCGGTCAGATATAAGGTACCAGAGTTGACGTGGCTTTTTTTTTTCACGACAACATCTGACTAGAAAATTAAAAATCAAATCAACCAAATCAAATCGAACTTGAATCGGTCGGTTTAGTTCGATTATTTTTTTTTTTTTGAAATTTTAGTTTTTTTATTCGGTTTGGTTTTCTTCAAAAGGAAACCGAATGAACCAAACTGTATATATATACATTTAATAATTTAGTATTTATTTTATTTAAATAACCTAAATAACTGAATAACCAAATCAAAACATGTCGGTTCAACCTGAGTAACTTGCTTTCTATTTCAGTTCGGTTCAGTTCAATTATTTCAATCTTTAAAAGAAAACATAAATAACCAAACCAAACCTAATCAATTTTAACAAACAATATTTTTTTATATTAAATGACCAGGAAATTAAAAAAAAATAATAATAAAAAGGAAAAAAAAAATAAAGGGGTGAGCAATCGGTCGGTTAGTTTAAACTGAATCAAAATTCCTAAAAATCAAACCAAAATAAAATAACTACAAAATTATTTACTAAAAATATAATTCGGTCAATTTCAAAAATTGAACCAAATAAAAAGTACGTTATTCAGGCTAAACCGACATATTTTGATTTAATTTGATTTATTAAGTTTTCTTTAAAAAAAATCAAATTGAATAAATAAATTAAAATTTTAAAAAAATTAACTAAATCGAACCGAAGTTTAAAAAAATCAAACTGACTAATTTAAGTTCGATTTGATTGGTTTGATTTAATTTCCTAATTAGATGCTAACGTGACAAAAATAATAATAAAAAATATCACGTTAGCATGCCACGTCAGCTCATTTGACTGCATTCGATTTCGTACTAAATTTATCAAAAATTGAAAGTATATATATATATATGCTAAAATTTTTAATTTATGAAAAAATTACAATATCATAAATAATTTTATTTTATTTTATTTATTTATTTTTTTTTTTTTTTTTTTTTTTGTAATTAACCCTTTAAAATATTTTACATTCAAACATTGTTATGAAATTCGGACTGACTAATTGAATGGGAAAGCTCGAGAACCAAACTAATGGCAAGTTGGTTCATATATTATATCCTCTTTATTGAAAATTTGGATTAAACTCGTTGAATCAACTTTCCACTTCTCACACTCTTCTATAACTTTCTCAAAATTTTTTCTATAATGTTTCATGAATAGCTTCTCTCTAGATTTTATTTTTTTTATTCAAATTCACTCGTTTTTATACACTAAAAGCCTTTGGCTCTTCCTTAAATGGATTCACACTCTTTTATTTTACCACTTAAATTTTCCTTTTTAGTTTTTTAAAGAACTAATTAAATAAAATCATGAAAATTCAACTTGTTTAATTCTAAAACAACTCAAACCTGCAAAGGAAAATGACAAGGAGTGAATGTAACAAAGAAAGCAAGAGACAGTGAGATTTTGATTTTTAGGACAATTAATATATGGAAATTGACAATAATTGAAAAGTAGGGATAATATTAGTTTGATTTGATCGGTTTGAATGGTTGTTATCAAACTAAATCAATATTTTTAGTTTGAAATTTTTTTAAACCAAACTAAAATATTATTATAATCAAACTATCGATTTCAGTTCCTTTTTTATTCGATTTAAATATCTTTGGTTTATTGGTTTCAAACTATTTTTTTTTATAAATTATCATTATTTTATTATAAATTTAGGAAAAAACACCGATACAGTATCAGTAATAAAAAATTTGAAATTGTCTATTTCATTAATTAACACACTCAAAACTTATATTTTTTCCAAAAATTAGATTTTTTTTATTTATATTTAGTTAATTTTCATGGATGATCTTCTTTTTTTTTAATTTTAAATTAGTA
>CANXYC010003916.1:0-18624 GCA_948193065.1 Aleurites moluccanus | reverse complement strand
TGTGATAGCCGACCAACTAGCAGCTACCCCAATAGATGGTGAACCATTTGAGCCGGAATTCCCTGACGAAGACATCATGGAATTAAAACCCAAAGTCTGGAAGTTGTACTTTGTTGGAGCAACTAACAACAAGGGTTATGGTGTAGGAATAGTACTTACCACACCAAATGGGTATCATTTACCCATGGCCCTTAAATTGTCCTTTGAGGTCACAAACAATGAGGCAGAATATGAAGCCTGCATATGTGGTTTAGAGGTTGCCTCAAATATGAGGGTCGATTTCCTAGAGGTCTATGGAGACTCTAATTTGATTGTGTCGCAAGCTTTGGGTAAGTGGAAGATAAGAGAAGAGCGTTTAGTTCTATACTATCAACGCGTGACTGATTTAGCAGAAAACTTTCAGGAATTATCTTTCCACTATCTACCTTGAGCCAAAAATCAGTTTGCCGATGCTTTGGCAACGCTGGCCTCCATGATAGACATGATAGGTAATGAGATTGTACGCCCTATGGTCATTGAAGTACGAAGAAAACCGGGTTATGTTGCAACATGCATGCAGATTCAATTAGCCGATGGCAAGCTTTGGTATTAGGACATATTCAATCTCTTAAAAAATGACCAGTATCCGGAAGGGGCATCCAAATCAGACAGGAGGACCCTAAGACAATTGACTAGCAACTTCATACCCAATGGTGATGTGTTGTATAGAAGTGCCTGGGATAACATCCACCTTAGGTGCGTAACGGAGGAGGAAGCTTAGAAGATCATGGAATGGGCACATGGTGGTAAAGAAGGTTCGTACATGAACGGTTTTGCATTGGCCAGGAAAATCACAAACTTGGGATACTTTTGGCTTTCAATGAATGATGATTGTGCTAAGTATGTTCAGAAATGTCACAAATGTCAAATATTTGCAAAGCTTCAAAAGTGACCTCTCGTTCCGTTGCATCCGACTACAACACCTTGGCCTTTTGCTATATGGGGCATTGATGTCATAGGACGCATCAGCCCTAAGTCCTCAAACTGTCATGAGTACATTCTTGTGGCAATAGATTACTTCACAAAGTGGGTAGAAGTAACCTCTTATCGAGTGTTGAATTCTAAAAAGGTAGCACATTTTATCCGAACTAACATCATTTGTCAGTTTGGACTGCCTTTTGAGATCATCGCCGATAATGGGTCTCATTTTCAAAAAGAAGTAATAAATCTGCTTGAAAAGGAAAAGATTCAACATTATCGGTCTTCTCCTTATCGTTCTCAGATCAACGGGGCAGTTAAAGCAGCAAATAATACAATCAAGACCATTCTGCAAAAGATGATCACCAGTCATAGGAATTAGCATGAACGCCTTCCATTTGCATTATGGGGGTATCGGACCTCCATTCGGACACCAACGGGGGCAACTTCGTATTCTTTAGTTTATAGGATGGAAATGGTTCTTCCAATTGAAGTACAGATCTGCTCTGCAAGGGTCATGTGGGAGAATCAGCTTATTAAGGCAGAATGGATCAAGGGGTATCATGACCAGCTGAATGCTATCGATGAAAAAAGGATGGATGCGCTTTACCGAATTCAAGGGTATCAGCAAAGGCTAGCCCGATATTTTAACAGAAGGGTAACTGACAGATGGTTGGAGGAAGGTAACGTGGTGCTTAAGGAAATCAGAGCTCTTGTACATGATCCAAGAGGAAAGTTTAGGCCAAATTGGGCCAGACCATATTTGCTCAAGAAGATCTTGTCCCGTGGAGGTGTCATACTCACGGATCTGGATGGGAATAAATTTTCGAACCCCTATAATCTTGATCAATTAAAAAGATATTTTATGTAATTCCTGCTTCATGATGCATTGTATGAACAGAATTACGAGGACCTGATTCTCCCAAAAGAAAACTTTAATGAAAAAATGCAAATGGGGATACGTAGGCAGCCCACTTTGGGTGCGGTCCAAAGCATAATAAAATTATCATTTTATGTGCCTAGATTAATTGGTCCATGCTCGCTAAGTTGAAAACCTGAATAAGGCAGCTTAGGCAAAAGTTAGAGCAGCTTGGCAAGCTGAAAACCCGAAAAGGCAGCTTGGGCAAAAATTAGAGCAATAAAAAAATAAAAAATAAAAAATAATAATATTAATAATAATAAAAAAAAGTCTCATTCTAAATTGGGATTCATCAACTATTCTCGAGTCCTTTTTCATCAAAAACATCCTGTTTTGTCTCGTCTATTAAAGTCAAAATAACAAAAATTCAATCTCGTTTTATTTAATTTTAATAAATCCAAATGAATGGAATTCATAGAAATTTCCAAGAGATTGAATGAACAAAAATGGGTCCTAGCCTAAACTCGTCTTCTTCTGGGATGAACATCCTCTGAGTTGTCAGAGTCCCTATCTCCGGTCATGACTGTATCCTGTTCGACTTTCTCCTTCAATTTGTCATTGGTCACGTCAACTCCTTCTGGATTAGTCATAGAGTCTGTCTCAAAACCCTCAGTCCCAGTAGTGTCAGCCTCCAGTTCTGTAATCAAGGCAACCCGTCTAGTCTTCTCAATGGGCCAAACCTATGCGATAAACCAAGAATCATAACCCTCTAACTTCCCTGACAAACCAGCAGGACGTGCGAAGCGCATCGATCTCCTCTAGCCATTTATTATGGCCTGGGACATAGGCCTTGTAATTGGAGATGTGGGAAAAATAGCTCCGTCTAGTGGAATGCCCTGTGACTGGCCCATCTATCTCAAGATTCTGGTTCCTTGGTAGAATGAGGTCATAGAGATCCCCAGCAAATAAACCATCTTGTACCCATAACTCATTATAATGAATGAGTCAATTCCATACCAGGAGCAGTGCCAGAGCAGCTCTTTCGAATTTAGCTCCAAAATCCAAGCAATCCACTCCTTTTCCAAGTTAAGACGAATCAGAGTTCTTCGCATGCGGTAATGCGCAGCCGAGTATGGCATTCTGTCTGGGGGAGCCACCACTTGCAGATGGTCTTTGAGCCAAACCTGAAAAGAAGCAAAAGGGATAAAAAAATAAAATAAAAAAATGAATGAAAAAAGATGAAAGTGCAAGATCTTTTTACCTGTAAAATGACAGGGCTAACAGACCAAGGCCCTTCAGATCTAAAATTTCCATCCAGATTCTGTAGCGTTTCCGCTAAGATCAAACCAGCAATGGTGCAACCGCGCTCCATCTGCACAATTAACTTCACCACCCGAATGTCTCCCCAACTATGAGAGTTGAAGAAGAGGCATCTAGCTGTCAAACACAGAACCAAAGCGGTCATTTTGTTTATTTTGTCACCCAAATTTTTCGGATATTGGAACTCAGCCATGACTACAGTGAGGTTGATCCGACCATGGAGCTAGCCAGCTCGGGTTTCAACCCCAAAAGCCTCTGGAAAGAATAGAAGTAGCCAACCTTATACTCAGGGATTGCAGCATTTGGGTTACTTCTTAAGATGGCACTGAATTCTTCAAAGGTAGGGCACATTTCCTCCATACTAGCATCAAATCGGAACACGTGGTCAACGGGGTCCTAAAACCTGAAACAAGCTTTCAGAAAGTCCCAATCAACTTTCACACCCCTTAGAGTCAAAACAGAATTGATTCCATACTTGCCCATATTGATTTTTTCGACCTTGTCCAGGTTCTTAGTCCATAAAAACATGTGATGGCTATAATAGGGCTCCATTGGTCTCTTTGGCTAAAATAAGAGAAAAGTCGGAAAGAAAATGCTAATAAAGTACTCAGGGTCGGTAAGAAGAGTCAGAGTGACTTTTTCGGGAGAAGGGAGCCCCCTTTTTATAGAAAAGTGAGCCAAAACGGGCTGGGATGCTCAAAATTGCCAGCAAGGCCTGGCAGTGCTGCCCTAGGCTTGGGGCAACAACACCACCTCATGGTGGCAGCAGCCGCCAAGCCCCTGGAATGCCAAGGCGGCAGCCACCCAGAGCCCATGGCGGCACCGCCATAAGCCTAGGGCAGCAGTGCCCCTTCAAGCCGGTGGCAGCAACTTTCCTGGGCGGTTTTTTCTGGATTTTTGGGAATTTTATGAGTTCGGGGCATTTTAGGATATTTTCAAAATATTTTTAGGCATTTTTAATGCATTTGATTTCATTTTTGGACTGAAAATTGCATAACATGGCATTTTAGTCTGCATCCATGACATAGGGTGGTAAAATTTTACAGCATCATTAATACACAATATCATTCATACACCATTCATAGCATCCATACATCATAGTTAAAAAAGAAAAAAAAAAGAGAGAGAGAAATGAGGGAAAGTCGGAGAAAGAAGTTCAGTCTCTTCTGCGACGCCGGCGAGGGTCCTCCGGTGGACGAGGTGGATCAGATATGAAATCAAGCCGAGTCAACATGCTCATCAAGGCTAGATCCATTCTACGCCCCACACAATAGTTATGGCGAGCCCACTCTATGATAAGCTGAAAAAGAGTAAAATGTCAAACGCTTAGCTAAAGGATCATTTCCGAAAGCAAAGCTACTAGGTGTCTTAAGCTAAAGAATCATTTCCGAAAGCATAAAAAGCATCAACATACCTCGGGGTTATCAGAGAGGTTTGATGTGTGAGGGTGAACTTCATCTGAAAGATGGAACGTTTGCGTCTCTCTACGAGCATTGATATAGAAGATATCCTCGGGAAGCAAGTGGTTGGGGCCCGAGACGACCCGGCCAGGATCATTTCTTGTCTCAAGGGTAATGCTGGGACCAGTTGCAGAAGGATCCCTCGATGCACCCACACTATGAACTCGGCCTGGTCTGGCAAAAGAAGGACTAGCAACACCAGATGCACGTTCAGATCGGCTGCATGGGTCGCCGACAGAACCCATCAAACGGGTGCGACAAAATGTTGCATAGTCATCCCGGAGTGCTACATACAGATGGATGGGGAGCCCGGTGTAAGCCTCGTCAAGGGCCGTATATCCATATTCCATCTCATGTTAATTGGTGGATGTACTGGAACTACCCACCTGCCAACAGTCTGGACTCGGACTATTTCTCCTAGATAATATAATTTGTGATATGGTGAACGAAGCAACAAGCGGGAATAGGCCAACGTAGCACTCGGGTCAAGTTCCATTGACATCAGTGGCATCCGATCAATATAGGGTTTCATCACAACCTGCGCAAAGATTTGCTATAAACAAAATCATGGAATATGGGTGAGATAAAGTCAGTAAAATACCTGAAAAGCATCAAGGCTGCCTAAGAAAGCTCATATGGTCCCAAATTCGCGCACACCGAGGCTAGACCAATATTCCCTATTCCATCGGACATCGGTTGGAAAAATGTCCAGTATAGGGCTGCTCAGAGTGGGGGCAAGTGTCTGAAAGTATTCGTAGGCCCATACCTGGCTCAAGCATAATAAACAGATCAGAAAGCAAAAGTCAGAATAGGTATAAAGAACACCTACCAGTTCGAACCAACATGTGCAAAGAGTACCTCCCAAATCAAATCAGATTCAAAAGCAAAAGATGCAGAAAACATACCTCCCATATGAAGTAAGTCCCTCTATAGGAATAAAAAGCTCCCCGGGACAAGTCGCACATCTCCCGATACATGGCGCTCAGAATAGCGCCAACCCAATCATACTCACCCAAGGTAGTCATATCCATTAAGCTGGGCAGAATATTCAGGTTGACGGTATCGCGACGAGTATGACCGAATGTGCATCCAGCTAGGATCAGCATCATCAGTCTGGCAACCACCTTAGTGTCATATATCACTTGGGTAAACGGCTTTATCTCTCTCAACCGGGCTTAAAGCCAAGTGCGAGGGACTGATATGCTATCCCGAAGGGGATCCTAGCCTATAAGCCGAGCCATATCCTCAGGGGTAAAAGTGGCTCTCCAGTAAGAACAGAGATCCAAGTGACGGGTTTCGAAGTGTAAGCTGGTCAGCATCGACAGGTCCAGCGGGGTAACCGTCAGTTCCCCACAAAAAAAATGAAAAGTGTTAGTGGTATCCCACCATCGCTCAGCCTGAGCTTTGATCAAAGCCACATGGCTCTTAGGATTGGTTTTGACCTTTAGAAAGGACACACAACTAGTAGGCTCTAGCAAGGGTTTTACTGGAGTCTCCTCAGATAAAGCATCAGCAATAGGCTAAATTTGATCTAGCCCCCCTATTCCTGAGTATGATGTTCTTAAAAATTTTGTAAAAAAAATAAATAAATAAATTCCAAACAAATAATAAATAAATAAAATAAAGGATGAGGTACCTCGATTCTGCCATCCCAAGAAATGTGTTGCTCGGGTTCCTGCATCAAGTTCTCTGGGTCAGAGTTATCCCGTGGGGCCTCATAGCTGTGGTATCCCCGATTGCTACTTCCAGAAGCTGAAGCCATCAAGAGGAAGAGGGGAGAAGCATTAGAAAGAGGATCTAGAGAGAGAGAGAGAAATGAGAAATGAGGAGTGAAGAGAATGAAGAACTTCACCCCTATTTGTAGATTTTGAGAATCTCAGAAATGACCATTATGTCCCCAACTCAGCAAAAAATAAGGAAACTTGTATTTCTGAAGCAATTTAAGTCGAAATCAGATGCCGTCAATTTTGTTGAATCAGTAGGATTTTTCTCTATCCATAGAGCTATCATTTGTCCATATCAGACATGGGAAGCTTCTGTAATTCAGAAAATGACAGAGACAGAAAAATACCAGAAAAGTGAAAAGTTGTCTGGAGCTTGACAGATCACACTTGGATACCTCCAGACCTTGCAAGATGCAATCAGAATGCTTTCTTTTGTTTTAAACAGATAGGAATGATCCAATTAACCTACATCATGCCTGTCATTCAGAATAGACAGCCATGATGGGGGGCAGTTGTGAACACTCATTTTTTACACCCTCGGACTCGTGCCAACCCGAACGGCACTCCTCGGAACCAAACCCGCGCTCGGACAGTCTCGAAACGGCTTCAGAACAAAGTTGGGACACGGGTGTCGCCCTCTAGGCTTGGCATTGCCTCCAGAGCGCCGCCACCCCCTCTGGGCGGCAACTGCCATGCCCAAGGGCGACAGCGTGGCTCCTTGCCGCGGCTGCCGCCCTCCTTCAAAACCTGTGCCGCCAAGGCACTATGGTGGCGCCGCCACCCCCTTTTGGTGGCAACAGATTCTCTTGCTAGCGGCAGCGACGTTTTGGACTTGATTTCTTCTGAATTCCACATTGAAAAAGGATGGGATTCCCCCCCCCTCCCCCCCTCCCCCCCAAGCTCCTATTATAAATAGAAAGCCTCCCCCCACCTTCCAGGACACACAGAAACACACCAAGACTCACGAAAGCAAGGAAAAGAAGACAAGAAATCATTTTCGTCATTAGATTTCATCTTTTTTCCTCTCCAAGTCATATTTTCTTCTTTTTTAGCTCTCTTAAATTTAAAAGAATTGCTATTAGGGGCGTATTGAGCCTCTCAGTTGAAAATTTCTTCGAAGCAAGGTCCCTCCGGCGGTTTGTTTTCTTAAGAGCTAAGAAGGTATCTCGACCCATTTTCTCAGGCGTTATCCAATCCAAAGTGGAACTCTGGTCTGGAAAAGCACTCCGTCCGCCAGCATCCCTAAAAACTAGGGCAAAGGTATGGTTTCCTAACTCATCTTCTTTATTTTGGAAGAGCATTAAAATAAAGAATCAAAACATGATAAATTGGGCATAAAATCAATCCTCCTTCGCGAGAAGGAAGAACTGCATGGGTTTTGATTCCTATTCGACGGGATACGCAAGGAAGCTGTATGAAAGCTTCAAATCCAAAAAAGACAAAAACCATCTCTTTTATTTTGATTATTTGCCTAACTTTATTTGCTGAATATATCATTTGGGGAATGTGTGATCAACCTAGAACCCATAAGAGCTAGAGTTGATATCCCTTATTTTTTAGGTTTTGAGATGTAATAATTTGCTTTTATCGTTCTCTTTAATTATTTTATTTAATTGATTCTATTTCAATTATTCATCCATTTATTTACTTGCTCATGCATATTACATGTCATTCTTTAATTGCTCGTGAAAATCATTTTAAATCAAGGTTAAAATTAAAAGCCAAGTTTAACCGAAAACCTAGTCCCTGAATCCTCTTTGGTTTCAAAGACTAGTGTACTTTTTCCTTTGGGATAAAATTGGAGTCAAATGGGTTTTTACCTTAAATTTTCTCAATAAAAATAACTTAAGGTCGCGACTTCAAAATTCAAAATCATTTTCAAATAAAAGGCGCTAAGCTCGTCTCCTCCGTGAGAATTGCCCCATATGAGCACTCCGATACCACAATGCCTCTCTTTTTCTCTCGAAGAGAGCGGGCCCGGATGAGCGGTGCTTGGGTAAGGCCTCACAGTGAGGCAGTAGCTTATTTAAAAAGAGATGTAGTAGCTCTTATTTCACGATAACTTCTCTTTTTTTCTTTCTTTCTTCTTAATTTCTTCTCCTATCTCTCTCCAATCTATTCCATTTGTCTTCTAATACATTAAATCACTAGATTATCTCATTCAAAGGACTCGATCATCATTTTCAAGTTCAGATCCTGCTAGAACTCAGTTTTGGGGAAATAAGGTGATTTTCTCAAAACTTCATTTTCTTTTTAGATTAAGATTTTTGATAGTTAGAATAGTTATTTATGAGTTATATAGAACCTATTATGAGCATTTAAGGCTATTAATTATAATTAATATGGAAGATGCCAGAATTTATGAATTTTGATGAATAGTGATATGAATAGTAAGTATATTCTTATTTCTCAATTTTTCTTTAAGAGATGAATTAAATTGATGTTATGAAATAATAATAGAGACTATAAGATGGTTAAAATTATAAGAAACCATATTATGTATTATTAATTGAGGAAACCCTAATTTGTAGAATTTGGGAATTTTGATTAAGTTTGGACAATTCAAGAAATTGATGAGGATTTTCATTTAATCAAGTGTTGAGCTTAATTGTGGAAAGTTTTGTTGAAATGTAAGTTATGAATTACATAAATGTATATTTTCTCCTTACGAGATAAATTGTTAAATATTCATATATGTTATTTATGATATGAAATTCTTATTTGATAACCTCCTTAATGAAATCACTTAATATATAAGAATGACTTGATTGTTTTTCTTGAACTAAGATCATGAACGAGCCTTTGATATGCATGATAAATGGTCTCTTGACCAATTTGAATTTTTGAGAATACCTTATTATAATGACCCTTGATATACATAAGTATAGAATGCTTTTCCTAATGAGAGTAAATTCATTGGTCCATATGCACAATGGAAGCCCAGCTGATAGGGTTTTTATCAGTGTTCTACCTAGAGGGGGCTATGAGCTCTAGGCATATGCCCGCGTAAGCATATGTGTTACGTTAAGGTAGT
Organism: Aleurites moluccanus; assembly: GCA_948193065.1. Classification (NCBI taxonomy): domain Eukaryota; kingdom Viridiplantae; phylum Streptophyta; class Magnoliopsida; order Malpighiales; family Euphorbiaceae; genus Aleurites; species Aleurites moluccanus. Next base: position 9,270 of record CANXYC010003916.1, on the reverse strand, counting down.
AAGGTTACTGATACTTTATGATATAATATTAGTTTTATCTTATATGTGACTTGATAATGTCATCCTTTGCAGGCATTCTTATATTCTAAATGAGAACCATGATTTAAATTATGATATGATTTAATAGTGTTATTTGTTGTAAGCTCTCATATTCTTTTTTAAGTACAAGCTTAAGATTCTTTCATGCCAAAGTATATGTATATGTATATGTTCATGATTTGATACTCAGATTCTTGATTAACCTAAAGCATTATGTAGTTCATATCTTATTGAGTTGAAGACTCATCCTTCTTCTGTGGTTTCAGGTGCTAGTGTAGCTCGAGAGAGAGCTAATCTAGATGATAAAGCTTATTGACTTCTTCTACACAAGAAGCTTGGATGTAATTAGTTTGGATATTATTTTTGCTATGTATATATATATATATAATCATGTCTATTGAGAAGTATTCTTTTAGAACTCCGTAGATATATATGAAATGGTTTTGATTTTGTTGCCATGGATGGCATATGTAGACTTTTATTTGTTCAATATTGATGTTAGAACTATCTTTTGATCAGTAGGGAACAAGTGGAGATGTCATGATATAAAATAATGATTTATGAGATATGATATTTTGCATTGGATAAGTGTATGTTGTTATGTATGAGATAGGTTTAGTTAAGGGTTCTACGGGTTTATGGTGGCCTTATACCTACCCTTGCCCTAGGACCGTCGCACCGGTGGTGTTGGGGTGTGCCAAGAGGTGGTATCAGAGCTATAGGTTTATAATTATAAGATAGATAGATAGATGTGCAAGTTCCCTAATATAAGTGCTTGATTAAGATGACTATGGAGCATAGGATTCATTTCACGTCAATATTGTGTATTCCTTTGGTATAGATCTACATTAATCTTGTGTTTTAAGTCTAAGTTTGCTTTGTTTCTCTTATTAGCATCAAGATACCTCCGAGGCGAGGAAGATGACGTGGTAGAGGCCGTCCTAGAAGAGAGTTACCTTCTGAAGAAGGGTCAGTGGGTAGAGTGGGAGGTGATGACATTCCTCCAAAGACACAAGTAGATGTGGTATATATGGCCCAGCAGTTGAATCAGTTATAGAGGAACTATGAGATGATAGCTGAGTTCATTACTCAGCAGAGGCAGCAGCAAGCTCCCCCAGTGCATGTAGTTCCTGATGTTCCAGTTCCTCCTGTAGTTCCTCCACCCCTACCAGTAATGGTACATCAAGTTGAGGAAGTTTCATTTGAGAAATTCTTGAAGCTCAAACCTTCAGAGTATAAAGGTGAGATTGATCCTACAGATTTTCTTGAGGAGATAGAGGAGAAAATTCAAATTTTGAGGATCTCTGATAGAAGGGCGATTGAGTTTGTGTGATATTTGATGAAGGCCGAAGCTAAAGATTGTTTTAGACGGAGTATTCCAGGTATGCTTCGGGGTAATGAAGAGTTGTCTTGGGAGAGGTTCAAAGAGTTGGTTCTTAATGAGTTTCTTCCAAAAAGTGTGAGGGATGCTAAGTCCATTGAGTTTGAGAGGTTGGTTCAGATTCCTGATATGACTATTTCAGAGTATGCAAAGAAATTCAGTCAGTTGAGTAAGTTTGCTCCAGCTCTTATGCCCATAGAAGTAGCATAGATTCAGAGGTTCCGTAGAGGACTTATAGCTCCATTATTTAAATTTTTGGTTGCGCTTGAGTTTGACTCTTACTCTAAGCTTGTGAATAAGGCTAGAGTAATAGAGAATAGAGAGATGGAGGTTAGATCAGAAAGGGAAGAGAAGAAGAAATCAAAGATTGGAAGTTCCTCCAGGCAGGATAGCGGGGTAAAGAGCATGAATATCTCTCACCAATCGGCTTCCCAGAGTGGATATAGAGGACCTTCAAGGAGATCACAGTAGAGACCAAATCCCTCTAGATTCATTTCTCAGATGAGTTATGGTACAGCCAGTTTTGCACCACCTAGGACTTCTAATCCTCCTATGTGTGGTAAGCTTCATAGAGGACCTTGTTTCTTTGGGTCAGGTGCATGTTATGGATGTGGACAGCATGTTCATTTGCATAAAGATTGTCCACAACCTTCTTTTAGAGCTAGACCTCAATCTTCTCATACTACAGTTCAAATGATTAGGGAGAGGAGTGTTGGTCAGCAGTTTAGCATAGGCCGTGGTATTTTGGGTAGGACTCCAAAGGCAGGTAGAGGTTCAGGTCAGACTTTTGGTCAAGCTACTGGTCAGGCACTTATGGGAAGAGGTAGAGGAAGAGTGTTTGCTCTTACGCAGCAGGAGGTCCAAACTTCTAACACTATGGTCACAAGTATTCTTCCTATTCAAGCTTTGAATGCTAAAGTGTTGTTTGATTCAGGAGCTACGCATTCATTTGTTTTTTCATATTTTGCTAAGAAATTGAATGTGCCATGTGAATTACTTAAAAATGCTTTAGTAGTATCGACTCCTTTAGAGGAAGAGATTGAAGTTCATGATTTTTATCCATCGTGTGTGGTTAGCATAAGTGGTAAGAGTTTAGAAGTAGATTTGATTGTGTTGCCTGTGTTAGAATTTGATGTGATTGTGGGCATGGATTGGTTGTCCAAGTATTATGCAACCATAGATTGCAATGGGAAGAAGTTAGTCTTCAAGCCACTTTTGGGTGAGGAGTTTGAGTTTCAAGGGGAACGGAGTGAAGCACCGTATAATATTATATCAGCCTTAGGGGCGAGGAGATTGATGAAGAAAGGATACCAAGGATATCTGGCTTATGTCTGAGATATTCAAAAGGAAGTAAAAGGTTTGGAGCAGATTCTTATTGTTAATGAGTTTCCAGATGTATTTCCTGAAGAGTTACCTAGTTTGCCACCAGATAGAGAGATAGAATTTGGTATTGAGTTACTATCTGGCACAAATCCGATTTATATTCCTCCATATCGTATGACACCAGTAGAATTAAGAGAGTTAAAGACTCAATTACAAGATTTGCTTGACAAGGGATTCATCAGACCTAGTAGTTTACCATGGGGTGCTCCTATACTCTTTGTGAAGAAGAAGGATGGTTCTGTGAGATTATGCATAGATTACAGACAGCTCAACAAAGCAACTATCATGAATAAGTATCCTTTGCCAATGATAGATGATTTATTTGATCAAGTGCAAAGTGCAAGTCATTTCTCCAAGATAGACTTGAGATCAGGTTACCATCAATTGAGGATTCAGAATGAGGATGTGTTAAAGGCAGCTTTCCGAACAAGATATGGTCACTATGAGTTTCTAGTATTACCATTTGGATTGACTAATGCACCAGCTGCATTTATGCACTTGATGAACCGGGTCTTCAAACCATTTTTGGATAAGTTTGTCATTGTGTTTATTGATGATATTCTTGTGTATTCTAAGAGTGAAGAAGAGTATATGGAACATCTTAGGATTGTATTGCAGACTTTAAGAGAGCATCAACTGTTTGCTAAACTTTCAAAGTGTGAGTTTTGACTTGAGAGTGTGGGCTTTCTAGGGCATATAGTGAGTAAGGATTGGGCTTGAAATTGATCCTAGAAAGGTAGATGCAATTCTTAGTTGGCCTAGACCCACAAATATTTCAGAAGTTAGAAGTTTCTTAGGTTTGGTAGGCTACTACAGAAGGTTTGTTCAAGACTTCTCCAAGATTGCAGCTCCTTTGAGTAAGCTTACTCAGAAGCAAGTGAAATTCTTATGGACAGATGCATGTGATAAGAGTTTCCAAAAGTTAAAAACTTGTCTCACCACTGCACCTATCTTAGCTTTGTAGTCTAGTGAAGGAGGTTATGTGGTGTATTGTGATGCATCGAGAGTCGGGCTTGGTTGTGTGCTTATGCAACATGGTAAGATGATAGCCTATGCTTCTAAACAGTTGAGGAAGCATGAGGTGAATTATCTAACACATGATCTTGAGATGGTTGCAGTTGTGTTTGCCTTAAAGATATGGAGACATTATATGTATGGAGAGAAGTGTGAGATCTTAACAGATCACAAGAGTTTGAAATATATATTTCAGCAGAAAAATCTTAACTTTAGGCAAAGAAGATGGGTTGAATTGCTTAAGGATTATGATTGTGAAATCTTGTATCATCCAAGAAAAGCAAATGTAGTGGCAAATGTATTGAGCAGGAAGTCTTTGGAAAGTTTAGCCTATATCCAAGTGAGTAGAAGATCATTAGTGAGGGAAATGCAGAGATTGCATGATATGAGAATCAATTTGGATTTGTTAGATTCAGAAGTGTTCTTAGCATATTGCCAAGTCAAGATGGTTCTCATTGATCATATTAGAGAAGCTCAAGACAAAGATCCTCAGTTGGTAAAGCTAAAGAACAATATGGGATCAAAGAAAGCTCCAGGATTTGTTGTGACTAATGGCATGTTGAGACATGGTAACATATTATGTGTTCCAGTAGTTGATTGTTTGAGGGATATGATTCTTAAGGAAGCACATCAAGCCAAGTATAATGTGCATCCAGGTGCAACGAAGATGTACCATGACATCAAGAATTTTTATTGGTGGAGTGGAATGAAAAGGGATATAGTTAAGTTTGTGGCAAGGTGTTTAACTTGTCAACAAGTGAAATTTGAGCATTAGAAACCTTCGGGATTACTTCAACAGTTACCTTTGCTAGAATGAAAATGGGAGAGAATAACCATGGACTTTGTTGTAGGGTTGCCAAGGACTTCAAGTGGGCATAACTCAATATGGGTAGTTATTGATAGATTGACCAAGTCAACTCACTTTTTTCCAGTTAAGACAACCTACACAGCTTCTCAGTATGCACAGATATATGTTGATGAGGTAGTGAGACTCCATGGAATACTGGTTTCCATTATATCCGATAGAGGTACCCAGTTTACTTCAAGTTTTTGGCAGAAATTACAAGAGTCTTTGGGTACTCGACTTGATTTCAGCACAGCTTTTCATCTGCAAATGGATAGGCAGTCAAAGAGAACTATCCAAAGTCTAGAAGATATGTTAAGGATGTGCATTCTAGATTTTGGAGGAAATTGGGATAAGCACTTACCATTGATAGAGTTTGCCTACAACAATAGCTATCACTCGACGATTCGGATGTCTCCCTATAAAGCTTTATATGGTAGAAGGTGTAGGTCTCCTTTGTATTGTGATGAAGTGGGAGAAAAACATATTGAAGGGCCTGAATTGATTCATTATACAGTAGAGAAGGTTCCACTCATAAGAGAAAGATTGAAGACAACCTTCAGTCTACAAAAGAGTTATGTTGATCCGAGGAGGAAAGACCTTCAATTTGTAGTTGGAGACTTAGTATTCTTAAAGGTCTCACCTATGAAAGAAGTCTTAAGGTTTGGCAAGAAGGACAAGTTATCTCCAAGGTACATCAGACCATTTGAGATTTTAGATAAGGTTGGAGAGGTTTCATATAGATTAGCCTTGCCACCAAATTTGGATAGTGTGCATCCAGTATTCCATGTGTCAATGCTTCGAAAGTATGTGGTAGATTCTTCTCATGTGTTGCAAATTCAAGCAGTAGATCTTCAGCAAGACTTGACTTATAAAGAGGTTCCTGTGGCAATTGTTGATAAAATAGTCAAAAAGTTAAGGAACAAAGAGATAGAAATGGTTAAGGTCTTATGGACGAATCAAGAAATGGAAGAGTGCACTTGGGAAAGTGAGCAAGCTATGCGAGATAAGTATCCCCGCCTATTTTAAGTTTAAGATAAGTTCTTTAAATTCGAGGACGAATTTATTTAAGGAGGGAAGAATGTAATACCTGTTAATTTTTTTTTTTTTATTTATGTATGTTTGTTGAGATGATTGTGAATAGATTAGTGTTTTGAGAAATTTCAGAATCTGTATTTGGAAAGGATCTTGTGAGTCAGTTTTTATGATCTTAAAGGAATAATTTAGAAAAGTATAAAGAATAAAAGTTGTAGATTTATATCTTATCTTTAAGTCTATAGATCTGTTTTGTAAAATTTTGTGTGTGTGAGGACATATGCTTCCTCGAACAGAACTTGTCTAGTTCACTATTTCCTATAGTAAGTCTGAGTTTGTTTATTTATTTTGAGAATGTTAAAGAATGAGAGAGTCAAAAGAGTAAATATGAAAATATTTCTTTATGTGTTATATAGATGATTGTAAAATTTTAAGGAGATTGGAGAATTGTAGCTCAAGAGAGATCTAAGTTAATCAGACCTGCTCGGATAGTACTTGGACAGTAAAGTCAGGGTAAAATTTAGAAATTCACCATAAATTATGTAGATCTCCTTTTTAATCTGAATTTTTGGATATGTTGGACCCCTGAATGTTTATTTTAAGTGACAAAAATAATTGAGGAGTTTGGATGTCTGTAGCTCATTTGCGAGCTGATTTAATGCGATTTGATGAGGAAGGTTTTTCAGCTTGGCAAAATCAGGTAGTGCGAGTTGGCTCCTCGATTTCGGGGTAGATAGAGGCTGATCGAGCTGGAGAGGTAAATATAAAGGTTGTAGCCCTAAGAGTCTGATGTAGTTGAAAAAAAAGAAGCGAGGCATTTGGACTTCTCTAGCTCACTCGCGATCTATTTTAGTGCGAGCTGGCGAGGCAGGATTCTAGCTCGCCAAAGTAGGATTGGCGAAGTGGAATTGGCGAAGTGGAGAATTGCCGAAGTGAGATTGTCGAAGTGGAGAATTGGCGAAGTAAGATTGCCGAAGTGGAATTCGACAAAGTGAGATTTGCGAAGTGGGATTGGCGAAGTAGGAATTAGTGAGGCAGTAGCTTATTTAAAAAGAGATGCAATAGCTCTTATTTCACGATAACTTCTTTTTTTTCTTTCTTTCTCCTCCATTTCTTCTCATATTTCTCTCCAATCTGTTCCATTTGTCTTTTAATGCATTAGTACTCAGAATTAATGCATTAAATCACTATATTATCTCATTCAAAGGACTCAATCATTATTTTCATGCTTAGATCCTAGTAGAACTCAGTTTTGGGGAAATAAGGTGATTTTCTTGAAACTTCATTTTCTTTTTAGATTAAGATTTTTGATAGTTAGAATAGTTATTTATGAGTTATATATAACATATTATGAGCATTTAAGGCTATTAATTATGATTAATATGGAAGATGCCAGAATTTATGAATTTTGATGAATAGTGATATGAATAGTAAGTATATTCTTATTTCTCAATTTTTCTTTAAGAGATGAATTAAATTGATGTTAGGAAATAATAATAGAGACTATAAGATGGTTAAAATTATAAGAAATAATATTATGTATTATTAATTGCGAAAACATTTATTTGTAGAATTTGAGAATTTTGAGTAGGCTTGGACAATTCAAGGAATTGATGAGAATTTTCATTTAATCAAGTGTTGAGCTTAATTGTGGAAAGTTTTGTTGAGAGGTAAGTTATGAAATACATAAATTTATATTTTCTCCTTATGAGATAAATTATTAAATATTCATATATGTTCTTTATGATATGAAATTCTTATTTGATAACCTCCTTAATGAAATCACTTAATATATAAGAATGACTTGATTATTTTTCTTGAACCAAAATCATGAACGAGCCTTTGATATGCATGATAAATGGTCTTTTGACCAATTTGAATTTTTGAGAATACCTTATTATAATGACCCTTTGATATACATAAGTATAGAACGTTTTTCCCAATGAGAGTAAATTCATCGGTCCATGTACACAATGGGAGCCCAACTGATAGGGTTTTTATCAGTGTTCCACCTAGAGGGGGCCATGAGCTCTAGGCATATGCCCGCGCAAATATATGTATTACGTTAAGGTAGCAAGACTACTGATACGTTATGATATGATATTAGTTCTATCTTATATGTGATTTGATAATGCCATCCTTTGCAGGCATTCTTATGTTCTAAATGAGAACCATGATTTAAATTATGATATGATTTGATAGTGCTATTTATTGTAAGCACTCATATTCTTCTTCAAGTACAAGCTTAAGATTCTTTCATGCCCAAGTATATGTATATGTATATGTATATGTATATGTTCATGATTTGATATTCAGATTCTTGATTAACCTAAAGCATTATGTAGTTCATATCTTATTGAGTTGAAGGCTCATTCCTCTTCTATGGTTTTAGGTGCTATTATAGCTCGAGAGAGAGCTAATCTAGAGGATAGAGCTTCTTGACTTCTTTTTCACAAGAAGCTTGGATGCAATTAGTTTGGATATTATTTTTGCTATGTATATATATATAATCATGTCTATTGAGAAGTATTCTTTTAGAGCTTCGTAGATAGATATGAAATGATTTTGATTTTGTTGCTATGGATGGCATATGTAGACTCTCATTTGTTCCATATTGATGTTAGAACTATCTTTTGATCGGTAGGGAACAAGTGGAGATGTCATGATATAAATGATGATTTATGAGATATGATGTTTTGCATTGGATAAGTGTATGTTGTTATGTATGAGACAGGTTTAGTTAAGGGTTCTACGGGTTTATGGTGGCCTTATGCCTACCCTTGCCCTAGGACCATCGCACCGGTGGTGTTAGGGTGTGACACCAAAGTCTCACGCCCATGAAGAACAAATTCATACCATGAAGAATAAGTTTCATGCCCGTGAACAACAAAAGGTCAATTTCTCGTATTTAGACAGAGAGCAAAGTAACGACCATGATTAGAGTTCACGCCTGTGAAATATCAAAGTTCAAATTCATGGACTTGAGCAAAGTTCACGATCGTAAAAACAACAGGTTCAAACTCATCAAGGCAATCACTTCTCAAAACCATTCTAAAACTCACCAAAATAACTCTAAACAAAATCCATGAGAAAGAAATAATTCTATAACAATCAATCAATACAATATATAACCACAAGCAACCATGTAAATCAAAATCTTGGGTGTTACAATCTGGAACTTAGAAGTTTTTCTTGCCTAAACATCTTTTTTCAACTTCACTAATTAAGAATCTGCATCCTATGAGGCTTTAATCTCATCAATTAGCATAGGTGTAACACCTCAGCCTAGCCTGAACCAAATCTATATAGAGATCTTCGGGGAGAGATTTTTGTTTTCTTAATATTGTGATGTTAATATGTATTTATGCATGTAATTGATATTTATGCATGTTATTTGAATTAGTTTTATGCATAGAAATGGTTTAGAGGTAGCTAGGATTTAATCGGCAAATTTTGAGTTTTTGGTGAACTGGGGGCAAAATGGTCATTTTTCGCCCGTCGAAATTTTATGGAATAAATATCATATTTAAAAGGAGAAAATAATTTAAAGACTTGAAAATGGCCTTATTTTAAT
>CANXYC010003888.1:0-16182 GCA_948193065.1 Aleurites moluccanus | reverse complement strand
ATATTTTTTCTTAAAGGCTTCTATTCTGTCTTTATCCCTAAGATTGGTTTTCCTTCTAATAAACCTAGAAGGTTTATTTAACCTCTTTTTGTTATTTCTATCATTTTTCGATATTCTTCTTTTTCTATATCCTTTAAATTTTTTCTTTTTTGCATCACAAGAAGAACATGCTGCTTCAGATTTCTTTCCTATCCCCTTTTCATTTATTGTAGTACACCCGTACCTACCAGGAACATATTCAATTTGAGAGTAACAACTTTTATTCAAATAAGGAAGACGTTTTGCATCTTGTCTTACTTGAAGTTCAGTACATGCCTTTCTCAATGCATACTTAACTGCCTGTATTTTACCTCCTAATCCATCAACTACTTTTTCTTCTTTTAGGAGGAGTTGATAGACATTTTTTGCTACCTCTGGCCATGGTTCTGGGAGCTTAGTAAAAAATAATATTGACATGTAATTTTGAGCATTAAGATCAAGATTATAATAATATTTCTGAAATTCACATGCATAGTTATCAAAATAACACATGTCACATATCTGTAATTTTATCAATGCCATTAAGGACTGTTCTCTTTCTAATGACTCAGTTGATATTGAGAAACCACAAAACTCTCTTTACTATAACTGCTTTCCTAATTTCATCTCTGATAGAGGTTTGAACTACTAACTGATCCCAAAATTTTTGAGCATTACCAACCATTGTAGCTTTGCAAAGTTCGTAGGTGGCCTCAGTTGAGTAACTACCTACTCTAGTTGTAAACCTGGTCATGGTAATCCACTCATCTATTCTTTCAGAAGCATGCTTTTCACAATCTAAATTTAGAAAAGCTGCTGGGGTGATTACGGGCCTTAATGGATTATCCCTAGGCTGAAATTCTGATTTTGTTCTATGGGGATAATTTGGTTTATATTCTACCCTCTTCGTAGTAAGAAGCTCATTAAATGTTCTGTCATCTAAATGCAAAGGAGTTTCTTCTACCGGACCTAGAGATTTTCTAAGGTCTTCAGCTGCTTTGTTACTTTCCTGATTAGCAGCTCTGATGTCAGGGTCAGCAATATAAGAAACTATTTTGTCTTTTCTTAATTGCAAAATTTCTTTTTCAGAAAGAGGTTTTTTCAAAACTCTTTCTCATTCAATTGCATCAAGCCTATCATTCACCAATTTTCCTACTTTTTTTGCTAAAGCATTTCTTTGTTCTGGTGAATCGTCTGTATTTCCTTTTGCATGCAACTGCTCAAGGAGAAGGCTCACTTAATTATGAATATTCTGAAATGAAGTCAATCTTGAGGGATTTGAACTGACACTTTTCTCTCTATCTAATTTTCTCATTTTTTATCTAGAACCACTGGGTGTGTTTTTAATTTTTTCTTTATTTTCTAAAAATGTTACCCAATTGTCTAGACTTGGAGAATTTTTCCAGAGAGCAAGAAAAAAGTCAATTTTTCTGAAGTGCAGTTTTTTCCAAATTAAATTATCTCTTTTTAGATAATCACTCCAATTTGAAGTTCCAAAGTTTAACAGAGGAGTATCTTGATCTAAAATGGCTAACTGATTAAAAACCGGATACTGCTCTTCTAGAAATTCAATTATATCTGCTACTCCATAATATTCATGGGCAATTTTATTTTCTAAGGGAGAGTTTCTATAAATAGAATTAATTCTAATTAATTCGTCCCTATGCTTAATTCTTCCATAAACCCAAGAATATTCCCACTGTATCAGTGGATGTTCTTTTTTCTCTGTAATCGAAAAGTATTTTATACTGTTGTACACTCTTCCAAGAACTAAGGAATTCCCTCTAAAAATTTCATCCATAAACTAGCAATTTAAAAATTTTAGACCTAAGTGAAAAGGATTTTTGAAATTCAAGGACCAAAATGTAATTAAATATTAGTTTATTTTCTGGAAAGAACTTTTATGTTTTAAAAACTAACAGGAACAGTATCGTTACAAATTAAAGTTAAAAGATCATAAAGCGTATTAAGCTTAATTGAGAGACTATGAACGTTATTAACCCTTTTTTTTTTTGTGACATGATTTTCAAGGAAACGAACAAAAATTTCTGATATCAAATGGCGTAACGAAAATATTTTAAGATATATTGATTCTAAATTGAATATCAGATTAATAAACAATAAAAATAACGATTCAAAGAGTACCGAAATTTAAAATAATAAGTTTCAAAAAAAAATAATTTGTATTCAAAATATAAGTTATTCAAATTTACAGAATATATATAAAACATTGTCTTAACAAATGATATTATTTTAATATGATAATTTATCTCGAAATGAAAATAAATCATTAAATTTATATAGATAATAAAACAAATTAAAATTAAGATAATATTTTAAATAATATCTAAAAATAAATTTTTTATTAAAAATAAAAAAAAATAGAAAAATATAAATATAAAAAAAAAAACTTTCAACACTTACTGATCTGCATCAAATACTTACCTGTCTCATTTATAAAAGATCAACTCATTTATAAAGGATCAAATTTTATCCATTCCATTAAAATTAAGTTAAATAAATACCTTAGTACACGAGTCAAAATTATTATCCAAATAAAAATGGTAAGGATTAAAACAAAGGAGATTTTGGCCCTAAAATCCATCGAATTATGGCTGTTGATAAATATCTCCAAAGGTACACGACACACCTCTTATCTTTCTTTTTTTTTTTTTCTATATTTACTTGAAAAGTAGATACAAACATTCAATCTCCCGTTACAAATAAGATTTTGTCAATAATTAAAGTTCCATCTCTATTTAATTTAATATAATTAACTTTTGTACTGCATATATAAAAATAAATACTTAAATAATCAAATATTAAATTATACCAAGATGTTTTATGGTATATATACCAATTAATAAAAAGAAATTAAAATCCTTAATCAAGCATCAATTAAGTACCCCACCATTTAACTAATTCAAGTTGTTTGTCTCCTATCCCTTGTTTTTTTGCCAAATCCTATACAATATTCAAGCAACCCATGTGCATTCAAGCTAGCTACACCATTTTTTTTGTTTTTCTAATCAAATACATGTGTATTTTTCCACCATAATAATAATAATAATATTTTTCCTGTAAAATGATCCAATTCATTAAGTTTTTCGACTTTTCAAAAATATACTAAATCTTTCCTGACAAATATTTATTTATACTAATACATCATTTTATCCAATTTTATCATTAAATAATCCTAAAATGATAAATAATAATAGTAAAAAGGTAAAATAAAATAAAAAATATTTTTATTTTCAAAAAAATATGAAATATATTTTTTAACTCTAAAAAATATTTGTTTAAAATAAAAATATAATGTAATTAATTAAAAATAAAAAATAAAAATATTTTTATATTTTTACTATTTTTATTGATTATTTTAAGATTAATTAATAATAAAATTAAATGAAATTGTCTAATAATATATTGTGATATTTACCAGAGAAAAATTATTATATTTTTAAAAAGTTAAGAAGGAGTTAATGTATTAAATCATTTTATATGAAGTAAATCATAGTTAATTCTATAAAGAATAATAATAATATTATAGCACCTATATAGCATAAATATGCCATGCATCAATCAATGAGTAAATATGTTATTTCTAACCTTCTTCACTAGCAAGGCTTAGTCGAGTGGAATAAATTGCATCATAACTAGCATTTAACCTCCATAATTAGACATAACTAACATTGCTACTCTTCAAAATTAGAAAAATTAATTATGAGTAAATTAAAAATTAAAATTTTTTATATAAAGATAAAATTTTTTAAGAAATTAATTTTAAATGAGTAAAAATCGTATAAAAATTGAGTTTAAATAAATCAAATTAAAATTTTTCATAAATCAATAATTTTTTTTTATTATAGTTATCTAGACTCACCTGAATTTAAGTATCAGTATGTTTCTGCATATAAACTTAATAAATAAAAAAATATTTTATTCATTAAAATTTAATTTTTGATTTTAACACTAAAAGTAATTATTAAAAATATAAATTGAGCACAAAAGAGTGCATTTTTGAACTCACCAACAAAATTTCAATTAATGCATAAATTAATTCTAAAGTACTAATGACCGATGAAGAATAAAATATAACATTTTGATTTTACGTCATTAATTGATTTTCATATGTTATAATAAAATTTGTTTGGTATATAGAAAAACATAAATAAATAAAAATAAAAATAAATTAAATAAGAAAAAAAGATTTTGTTATAGTCATATTTTATTATGATAATTATTATTTTAAATAATAAGTCAAAATTATCATTTTTTTTATTTTTTTTATTTTATTTTTAAATTTATTTATTTAATATTATTTAAATTTTTAATTTTTTATAAGAATATTTATTAGAAAAATCGTTATTTAAATTATAATATTAAATAAAAAAATGGGGGTTAGTCATTGACGGCGTGATTGAAGTATATGTACCAGCGAAGCCACGTGAGAAGTTTAGAAGAGAAGGCCAAAACAATTATGTTGTTACAGATCAACATCGCCATTTTCTATTACACTCTTTTGCTTTCTTTTTGGGTCCCACTTTTGATATTTGCCACCTTGACATGATGTGATTGCCAGTTGTCATCTCCCCCACAGTCTTTTTTTTTCCCCCCTTTTCCTATTTTACCTCTGCATTGCCCCACTTATTTACCTAGCACCCAATGCATGAGTCGTGAATATTTGATACGTTATCAAGAGACAAAAAGGACAGACAAGGTCATTTGTTCGACAGGTTGGTTTGAATTCAGGAGTAAAGCATTTGGTCCACTTGGGTTCATTCCATTCAATAAATATATAAAACTCTATTCAATAATTTCTAAAAACAATTCATTTCGTTAATAAGAGATATTTATTAATAAGTCAAATTACTATAAAATACGAAAAATCATTTCATTATAGTTTGTAAATGTAAAAAATTATAGAAAATTAATCAAAAAATAATATTTTGATTTAATTTGATTAAAATATATAATACATCATTTCATGATTTAATTTTAATTTAATTAATAAGTACTTATTAATTGAGATTCAATTTTTTAAATCAAATTATAAAATTTTTAAAAATTATTTTTCATTTAAGTGAATTTTTTAATTCTTTATTATTAATTTAATTTTTATCAAATTAGATATTAGAGTATATTTAACACACACATATATATATATATATATTAAATAGTAAGCTTATGGAACAAATAAATGGAATAAATAAAAATATATTAATCTTGAGTTTAATACTTCAACTAGTCGAATAATTTTTTTAATTAATTTTAATGTCGTGTAAAAAATAAAGATATATAAATTTTATTTAAAAATATAAAATTATTATATATTTTATATAAATAATAATTATTATTTTAATATATTTTGAACCGGTCTCTTCATTAATATTTTTATAGTAACATAACAATTTAGATTATTAATTTCAAAATTCAATGAAAAGAAAAGAAAGTTATTAAAAAATATAGTATTAAAAATATTATCTTATTTATTTATTTCTCCTATAATGTTATTTTTATTTTTTGCATAATTTATTTAAATAACATTATCATTTATAAAAATTAAAAATAAAAAAATTAAATTTTCATATTAAATACCTTATTAATTTTTAACAATCATTTTTAATAATTTTTAAATACTTAAAATTCTATAAAAATTTAAAATATTTACATATATAGATAGATAGGTTTGAACCAAATAATAATGCTGAGTCAGCTTGATGAGTGGAATGGGTGAATTGAAGTTTGGTATTTTAGTAATTAAAGTAGAAAACAAAGGGTTATATAGAGGAAGGTCTGTCAACATGATATAGCAAGTTCTTAACTCTTAAGCATAAGCAAAAGCTTTTACATGTTGCTTGATTAGGAGCTTTATTTGAGACTGTTGGCTGTAGAGATCTCCCTTAATTCTCCACTAAACATAGCCTGTACAGGTAATTAAGTACAGAGTATGATCCATTCTTTTACTTCTACTGGTATATATTTATGTGTGGTTCATGTTTATTTTCATTTTGTTTATAAAATTAAATTTATATTTATAGATTTTGTCTTTAAATTTATTTTTCTTGGAGAGATTCTTGAATTTTTTTTTTCTTTTTTGAGGAAGGAAAGAAAGGAGGAGATGGGTTATTGGAAATCAAAGGTTCTTCCAAAGATCAAGAAGGTTTTTGAGAAAGACAGTACAAAGAAAGCTGCTGCTGCTGCTGAAGCTTGCAAGTCCTTTGATGGCTCTAAGGTCTCTTAATTTCTCTACTAATTAATTACTTCATATTTTTTCTAATTTTATTTTATATATATATATATATAGATATCTTGAATTTGTTTGTTAATTTATAAATTTTTAGGAAGATATCAACAAAGAATTTGAGGAGAAGAAGACTGATCTCCAACCTAAAGTGTTAGAAATCTATGAAGCTTCATCAACTGAAATTAAGGTCAATAATTTCAGATGTATTTATTTATTTCCTAACATATACATATAGAAGGAAAATTACATAAATTAATGAATTTAGATTGCTAAACTCGAACCAGACCTTAGTTAAGGAGCCTAAAGACGCAGGATTAAAGAAGCACTCCTCTTTAGTTCAAAAGTTCCTTGAAGAGCTTGCTAAAATTGGTATGTTAATATTATTATTATTATATTTTCTTGAAATCTTATTTGGAACTTAGTTAATATTAATGTACTTGTATGTACAGATTTTCCAGGATCAAAACCAGTGTCAGAAGCATCATCAAAGTATGGACCAGCCTATGTCTCAGGTCCAGTTTTTTTTATATTTGAGAAGGTTTCCACCTTTATTGTCGTGGAAGAGAAGAAGAGGGAGCCACCAGCAACGGTGGAGGAAACCACCAGTAAAGAGAAGGAAATAGTAGTGGAGGAAGAGAAGAAAGAGGAGGTAGTAGAGGAAGCGGAGAAGACTGAACCTGTGGCAGCAGCCGCTGAGCCTGCCACCAAAGTGGAGGAAGCAGAACCACCAAAGCCTTGAGAAGGAGGAGGAGAAATTTCCATCTCATCAAGTAATTAAAATTATCTCTTTGTGAAAATTAAAAAATAATAATAAAAAAAGATTTGTTTCTCATTATATATAATCTGTCTATCCTTTTCTTGTATTATTTTTTTGATATTTGTTTCTTTTTTTTCCCTTGTATTGATTTTCTTGTATTAATTTTTTTTTTTCCATTATGTGAAGTTATTGTGGTTTTTATAGTGTAGGGAAGTGGTGGGCATTTCCTTCTTTGTAATTCTTTCTCATGAAAAATACATTTCTCTCTTTCTAGATCCTCTTAAAATTTATTTGCTTATTATTATTATTATTTTTTTTTAACTCTACATGCATTCAAAATTTTTCAATTTTAAAGATAACTAAATTACTAGTAAACTAAAAATTCATTGATATTATTTTTTTAATCTTATATCAATTTATGAGTTAAGATTATTTTTTAATTTAATATATTTATGTATATTGACAGACTACTATAAAATTTTAGGTGGATCTGAGTCATCTAGACAAAAAAAAATTATTTATCTATAAAAAAAAAATTATTTGACTAATTTAAGTCTATTTTTTTACACATAATTAATAATCGACCTATTTAAAATTAATTAAAAATATTATTAACTTATAGAAAAATTTTCATTTTATCTATTTAAGTCTAATTTTTTAAATAAGATTAATTTTCAGCTCACTCCAAATTATTTTATTGGCTTCATGTATGTGTACTTATAAATTATTTTCTCAATATTAATATTGAAATTTTAACTCAAAATAGAAATTTAAAAGTAAGAATCAAAGAGAAATTGTAAGTAAGTATTTACTATTTAGTACTGTTTATAATACTTAGAGGAAATATTGTAATGTGGATTGTTTTTTTTTATATCAACAAACAGTAGAAAATTTCATGCATATAGCTTATTTTAAAGATTTAATTGAGTTCAGAAAATTCTATATACATTATGATTCGTTTAGATTATAAAAATTTGAATTTTAAATTTGAATTTAAATCAATCTCTTAAATGATTATTATTGAATGAATTTGAATTTAATTTAAATAATTAGATAAATCTAATAGTTTAAAATTTTAAAATTTTAAATATTTTATATTATCTAGTTATTTTAAATTTATTATTTCAATCTTTAATTTAAAATTTAAAATTTAAAATATTTTACAGTTTATAAACAATAAATTTATAGATTTATAGATTTTAAATTATAAATTTAAAATATGAGATTTAAATTTAAAATTTTAATTTCAAATTCAAATTTATATATTCAAATTGTAAATATAATGTCTTATCTCATACACTCAAATTAATAAATAATAAAATATTTTAGTTGTATAACTTTTTTATCTAATTTTTTTTAGTGAAAAGATAATAATATATTTTTTCTGTGTGTTTTTATATTATTAAAATAATATATGCATGGTACCCACCAAGGTGTCTCCTTGAGTTTAATATAATAGAAAATAAAATTCAAAATAATTTAGTTATAGACCATGGTACCCACCAAGGTGTCTCCTTGGGGACATTTTAATTGAGTTAAATATTAGAAAAAGATCATGAAAAATTCATGTGGAGCTAGCAAAAAAAAAACTATGTAAATATGATAATATTCACAATTTGCTTTTTAGATCATGACATAATCAATCAACTAAAAACCAAAATATGCGCGTTAATAGATAAATATCACCGCATGTTAAAAATCAGAGTATTTTTGCTAAACGCAAATCATAGTTTGTCGTTTGGCTATACTAAAGTGTGTGGGTTTTGTGACTGTTTGGCAGTATCCGTTTTGGGTTTTCTTTTAAATCGTGTTTTTGAATTTATTTAAAATAAATATAAAATATTATTTTAAAATTTAAAAAAATATTAAATAAATTTTTAAATATTTAATAGATTAATTTAAAATGATATTTTAAAATTTTAATATAAAAAAAATTTAAATTAAATATATCAATTTATTTTAAAAAAATTATTTTTTAAAATTAAATTTTCATCCAAATATTCATTAAATGTCACCCTCTCACTTCTGTATAGGGAAATGTTGTTTCCGCCGTAAAGATAATTCATGATTGTTCTATTTAAATTAAATTATTGTTCTATTTAAATTAAATTATGATATGTTTTTGAAAATTAAATTTTACATTAAAATTATTTAATTTCTTTTAATAGATTTTAATTTGGAAAAATTAAAAAACTTTAACTTCAAATTTATAATTTGTTAAAATTTTGATCTTGACACAAAATATGATATCCGTGTATAAAGTGTTTAGCAATCTAATTATTAAATTATAATTTTATAAAAAATAAAATTTATTAATTAAAATTTTCGGTTATTAAATTCTTTAAAAAATATTTAATTTAAATGTGCAAAAAATTCAAAATTATAATGTGAATGATTTTATATATATATATATTAACAATTAGTAGAAAATTTCTTGCATATAACTTATTTTAAAGATATAATTGAGTTTAGAAAAATTTCATATACGTTGAAATACATTTTAATTTTGTAGATTTATCTCATACCCTAATACGATTTTTTTTTTAAATTTTTTTTAATAAAAATATTTATATATTTTTTTAATTCATGTATTCTTATATGATTGAAATAATATAGGCATCAAGTATATTTATTCATTAAATTTAATTGAGTTTTTTTTTTTTTGTCATTATATAGAATTTCTTTATATTTATACTAATGTACAGCGAACACTGAGAACAACATATAAAGATATTGACGTTGCAAAATCAAATTTTAATTTATCAATATTTCAACATTATTGAAAATAAAATTCAAAATCATTTGGTGCTTAGCCACCAGGCAACGTGTCTCCTTGGGATAGTTTAATTGAGTTAAATATTAAAATAAAACAATATGCAAAATCCATGTGGAGCTAGCAAAAAAAAAAAACAAAACTATGTAAATATCATTTGCTTTTTAGTTAAATTGAGAAAAATATTCAATCTAGAGTTTGAATTTATATATAAGATTTAATTTGAGTCACATATAAAAAATTAGTTTAATTTTTTTAAAATTTTATTTTTAAATTAATTAAAAATTTAATCCGTTAATTATTCTTACATGTTAACTAAAGTGTTTTTGTGAGATCTACAACATATTTAAATAATTAAGAAATTATAATATTAAAATAAAAAAAATTAAAAAATTAAAATGCTAAAATAAATAAATTATATAAACAAGATAAAACCCATTTTTAATTGAAATCAGATGATTCTTCATCTTTCGTCTCCCATCAAATATTATCCCATTCAAATCATGAGCTCCGATCACCACTGTTCTAAACTTTTGTTAAAAAAAAAAAAAAAATGAATCTGAACTCGAGAAGCTAACCATAGATGACAAGTTTCAAAAGCACTGTGACGAATTCGGTTCACGATAATTGCGGCGGCGGATATCGGCGAAGCAGCTCGAAGAAGAAGAAGAAGATGCAACTTCAAACCCCACTGTCTTTCTAATTAGAACCCGCACCACTGTCCTTCTAAGGAGAACGCAAAGGCAATTGGGTCTAGAGGTGGGATTTCTTTGCTATTAGAGATTTGCCAAGCGAGCACACTCGGTTCACAAGCTTTTGCGGCTGGCGTTTTGAGAAATCTTGCCATATTTGAAGAAATTAGGGAAAACTTTATTGAAGAGGATGCAGTTTTTGTTTTTATTGAACTTGGCGCTTCTGGAACTGTTTTTGCTCAAGAGAACGCAAATTGGAAGTTTGCGTAACTTGGCAAAGGATGATGAGAATTTAAAGCTTTTGATTGTAAGAGAAGTGGGGCATTAAGTGTTTGAGAAAGCTTTTAAATTTATATTTTGACTTTGGATTCAAAATTATTCATTATGAAAACTTGTCCCAATTTATTCTTATTCTTATTGATTATTAATATAGGATATGAGTTTTGTTTGATGAAACAATCTGGATTTCATAGGTTTTTTATTTTTTAACTTTTAATTTATAATATTTAATATTTTTTAATTAAATGTATCCCATAATTAACTCTATTTGACTAATTAACATATTAAATTCTTAAACTAATTTTTTCTACATAATTCAAATTGAACAGTAATCCAAAATTGAAGCCCTGAATTGAATATCTCCTCATTAAATTGTATAGGTTTTGTGTATGTTTGAATATCTCCTCATTAAATTGTATAGGTTTTGTGTATGTTTGGTAGCGTCCGTTTTCCTTCTAAGTGTCATCAATAGAGAGAAATGTTGTTTTCCTTTGAAAGCCATTTCTAATCATACTGTATTTTGTAGTTAAACACCATTTTGTAATTTTACTCGGCTATTTCTAACTCATAACACTAAAATATAGTAAATTTTATATTATTTTATAATTTATATCTTATCAAATAATAATTTTATCTCTGACTATAACTTCATTTCTAATATAATTTTTTACACAAAAAAAGAATATTTTTTTTTATATATTTTATACAATTTCTTATAATTTTTAATTATTTTATAATATTTCACTAATTGTCCATAAATAAATATATTTTATATATTTATTAAAAAAAATCTAATTATTAATTTAGTAAAATGATAATATAACAAATTAAATTATAACAATTTATTAATTAAATGATTCATTTACTATTAATATATTATTTAGAATAAAATTACATTAATAAAAATAATTAAAAAGACGTATATTATATTTATAATTAAAATTAAAATTAAATATAAAAATTACATTACATTTATAATTAAAGTTAAACACAAATATGAAAATACATAGTAATGTAAATTCAATTAATTTGAGAACTAACGATAATCAACTGAGACCTATAATTAAATTAAATATATAATATAATAATTGGTATTTATAATTTGTATTATTTCGAGTTCTTATATTATATGTCCAAATTAATTAGTTTTCTTAAAATAGGATTTTATTTTTTGCAAAAATTTTGGTAATTTTAATTTTATTGCTGGTATTTAATTTCAATATTTATGTAAGAATTAATATATATATATATATATATATATATATATATATATATATATATATTGAAAATTACAATTTAAATATAATTGGGCTTTTTTATAAATTAAAATTTTTAAAATTAATTATTTGTATAAATTAAAAACTAAATAACAAAAATAAAAAAATAATGGGCTTATTTATAAAATTTTGATTTTAATTATAAGTTTTTTTATACATAAAAATTAAATAAATAAAAAAAAGGAAATAGCATTGATGAACAATATAACATCAAATTTGATGTTCTACTGTTCATCAGCACCATATTTATAATGACGCTGCGTTGGAGGCTCAGTAAAACTGCAAAATGCAGTCTGGTTGGAGATGGCTTAAAGTATTCTAATTTTGATATAAAATATAATATATGTGTATAAGAATATTTGAAATAGAGTTTTTTAAAAAATAAAATTTATCAGTTAAAATTTTCATAAATTATTTCTTATTTAAAAAATAATAATTTATAAATCTAATTTAAAAGAATAAAATTCATTTTCAAGTTAAATGTCAAATATTTTAATTTTTTCATTTGAAATTAAAAACTCAATGTTTTATAATAAAAAATACTTTTGTATCTTTAAATTGAGATCTAAATATCATGATATTGAATTTCCAATATTTTTAACGAAATACTTTTATATGTAAAGCTTAGAAAGACATATTTATCAAAAGCAATAAATTTAAATAAATAAATAAGTAATATACTTCAAAACATAATTCTCAAAATAAGTCAATTTACTCTCAATTAGACAAATATTTCCTGAGGCCAAACGGTGTTGGAGTTGGACTTGGAATAATTGCTTGCTGTTTGGTGACTTAACACCATTTAATGAATTCCGTTATTGGAGATATTGCTTGTTAGGGTAAGGACATGTTTGAAATGAACGGTATCCTACAAATTTAATGGCTCACTTGGAAACGGATGTTAAGTTTTATATAGAATTAGGAGACTATATAAAATCAGCAAGCACTGTCATATATATGTAAATCAATCTTTGATTAATCATAAATTCATTAATTTTTTATTTATTTTGATATACGTACATAAATCAATTTTAAATAATATAATATTTAATTTAATTATACTAAAAGTCATAAAACTAATATTACACGAGAAGTTAAAATCTCTTATTGTCTCCAAACATATATTTTGGTCCCTGAAAATTAAAATATTTCATTTTGATCCAAAATATTTTTAATTTATTAATGAAACTTTTAAAGGTAACTCATTAGTCATTGAAAGAGTGTATAATAAAAATTAAATACTTTTCGATTGAAATGAGAGATCACCCCTTGATACAGTGAGAATCTACTTGGACTTGTGAAAAAATTAAATATTGGGATGAGAAACTTAGAATTGATATTATTTATAGAAATTTTCCCTTGAATAATAGGATTGCCTATGAATATTATAATGTGTCTGATATCAATAGAGTTTTTAGAAAGAGAACAATAATTAATAATATTGATGAAACTACAGATATGTGACATATTTTATTTTAATAATTATGCATGTGAATTCTAAAAATACTAATATAATTTGGATCTTAATGCTCAAAATTACATGTCAATATCGTTTTTTGCTAAACTTCCAGAACTATGGCTAGAAGTAGAAAAGAATGTTTTTCAACTCTGCCTAAATGAAGATAAAGTGATTGATGTATTAGGAGAAAAGATATAGGCTGTAAGATATGTTATGATAAAGGCATTTACTGAACTTCAAGTAAGGCAAGATTCAAAATGTCTTCCTTATTTGAACAAGAGTTATTGTTCTCAAATTAAGTATATTCTTGGTAGATATGGATGTGCTGCAGGAAATAAAAAAAGACTAGAAAATGAAAAAAAAGATATGAAACATGATGTTCTTCTTGTCATACCAAAAAGAGATTTAAACGACACATAAAAAGAAGAATATCGAGAAGTGATAGAAACAACAAAAAGAGGTCTAGTAAACCTTCTATGTTTATTAGGAGAACAACAAACTTTATAAAGATAGAATAGAGGCTTTTTAAAAAAAAATATGGTAGAGCCCTTAAGTGTCCACGAGGAAAACTTCTTAATAGTTGCTCTTGTTGTTGGATTTGTAAATCAAAAGACTACTAAGGGAATGTTTGTCCACTAAAAAATAAGCTAAAAGAAAATCTTAGAAAAATTTTCTTAAAAAATGAAAATTTAGTCAATGAGCCAATAGAAGAAGATGAGTATTCTGATATAGATTATGAAATAGATTCAGTTTATGAAATAGTTTCTAAATATGAAACTGATATAGATGAATATGATATTTGGACAGTCTAACTATTCATGATGAATGTAATAGAAGGACCCATTAATGAAAAAATAATCTCCTTAGATACTTTACTAATACATGAAGAATTTTTTGAGTTTGATGATATGTCTAAAAGCTGCCTACAATGGAAACTCCCAAAGGTAGACATTAATACTATTTATAGCAAATTCAAGTTTATTTTTAAATTTATAGTAGATGTCTCTCAATCAGAATTGATGGCTTAGGTTTTTAGTACAGAGCTAAAAACGTTAGACATACCCTTGATTAATATACAAAAAATAATAGACATGGTAAATAAATCTAAGGGTGCATACCAATATATCCATATTGATCTAGTCCAAGTAGGACTTATATTACTGTTCAATATGCCAGCAGATAGTCCTGTGATAGTAACTATGTTAGATAAAAGATGAAACTTATTTCAAGATCAGCTGATATTAGGTAACCAAACTAACCTAGCCAATGGTCCAATTTGGTTTCAAACCTATCCCAACTATATGATGTCATTGAGTGATAGGTGTTTGGACAATTCATTATAATTAAGAATTAAAACTATAAATATGAATATAATGAATTCTCAGGCTAAATATTTAGCGTATCACACTATGATAGTCTTCAGACTGATCAATACAATAAATCACGGAGTGAGGAATATTTATAAAATCATATAGTTATTCAATGAAAGTTCAAATAATTATAGGCGGTTTCATAGAAAATAAATTAATACTTTAGAGTTATCTTGGCCTAAGAGTTGGGTTCTGTAAGAACCAACTGAGACCTCAAGGTCGATAGGATATTCCCAAATCATACAGAAAGGTAGAAACATTTCCTTACACATAGAAGACCCTATGAGAAGTCTTAAGATTTTTTATCCTCCTAAGAGATCAATTTTAGTAATTCCTCAATTAATTAGAAGCACAACTTCATTAGTAATTAAGGAAAAAGTTACTAAAAATCCAAATCAAGAAGATGATGCACAATCATCTTTAGAAGGTACAAAAATTGTAGGTTATAAAACCTTTAGCCTACCTATCTACGAGGATGAGGAGAGTCGGGAAAGTATAAAAATAATTAAACATTTAACTCTTATTCTTGAGGTTGTCAAAGAAATTAAAAAATTTTTCCAACAACATTCATACCCTTTGAGGAAATATGGAAGATATTAAGTCTAACTACTATGGCATCGACAAAGATATTTAGTACAAAAGAATCAGAGTTGATCACATATATTACTTTAACATTCCATTTAAATTTCTTGGTTGTGTTAGTTGACACAGAAGCAACAATCAATAGTGTTAGACCAAATATACTCCTTGATGAATAGTGGAAACTATTGATCCGACCTATGGTATTACGTATGACAGGTGGAGAAGTAACTTGGTGACTTATTATGTACATAAAGTTCTTGTTATCATAAGTAGACAAAGGTTTACTATTATGGAAGATGGTAAGTCCAACTACTATGGCATCAACAAAGATATTCAATACAGAAGAATCAGGTTTGAGCACATATATTACTTTAACATTCCATTTAAATTTCCTAGTTGTATTTGTTGACATAGATGAAATAATCAGTAGTGTTAGACCAAATATACTCCCTGATGAATGGTGAAAACTATTGATCCGACCTTTGATATTACATATGGCAGGTGGAGAAGTGAACTTGGTGACTTATTATGCACATAAAGTTTTTGTTATCATAAGTAGATAAATGTTTACTATTGATTAGGTCCTTTGTCACACCCCAACTCCAGTGGCGCGACGGTCCTAGGGCAAGGGTAGGCTTAAGGCCACCATAAACCCGTAGAACTCACAAATCATAAATCTTATCAAACATCAAATAAATTGTAACATCATATTTTATCATACATTTGCC
>CANXYC010003876.1:0-11817 GCA_948193065.1 Aleurites moluccanus | reverse complement strand
ATTCAAATCAATTTTAACAAGTTAGAAGCATATGAACTTGATCCAAGAAATTTGATCAAGTCATTTTCATTATATACATACATATATATATATATATATATATATATATATATATATATATATATATATATATGGATGAACAAATTAAGGATGCTTGGTCATATCATTTCAAAGAAACAAGAAACAAATGAAATGTTCATACTTACCTCTTACACAATTTCTCTTAAATTTTCTTTAGCAATTTGCCCAACTCCAACTCCTCAATTACTTTGTTTTTCTCCTCCTAAGAAATTTCTCAAATATTCAAAATTAGGGTTTTCTCCAAATCAATAATATTTAATATGATTTTTGAATATTTAACCGTCTTAGAGTCTCTATTCTTAATTCCCAACATCAATTTAATTATCTTTTAAAGAAAAATCTGCATTTAATTCGGATTTACTATTCATGTTACTATTCATGACAGTCCCAAAATTATGATTTTCTTCTATATTAATTACCATTAATGACTTCAAATTGCTTGCAATAAATTCTATACACCCAATATTAATTATTCTAACCAACAGACTTAAATAAATCTAAAAGAAAATAACCTTGGAAAAAAATTTACCTTATTTCTTCAAAACTGAAATTCTTGAGATTTCTTGTTCAAATCTGATGATTTCTGTCTTAATATAGAATAATCTAGAAGTCTAATGCATTAATTTGAGTATTAATGGATTAAAAAATAAAATGGAACTAATCCAAGAAAAGACTGGAATTAACGAAGAAAGAAGGAAGGAAAAATCGTGAAAAACGCTACTGGGTTGCTAGGGTTAAATAGACCACTGCCCCAGAAATTTCGCTTGCCAGCTCGCCAATTCGCCTCGGCAAAGCTACCTCGTATAAGCCAGCTCGCCATTTCACTTCGCACTTCCCAGCTCGCCAAACTGATCCGGCAATGCCACTTTGCAAAAGCCACTTCGCTAATCCAGCTCGTATATGTCACCTCGCATATGCTACCTCGCCAAACTCTCGTTGCGAATTCTTCCTCGCATATGCCGCCTCACATATGCCACCTCGGCAATGCCTCTTTGCCTCTTATCTAACTCGCTTCGCCTAATTCCTCTTCGCCAAACTCCTCTTCGCCAAACTCTCTTCGCCAAATTCCTCTTCGCCAAACTCTCTTCTCGAATTTCCTCTTCGTATACTTAACCACCTCAGCAATCTCACCTCGCCACTTCACCACTTCGCTAGCTCGCATTATCGGCTCGCAAAATGCCACCTCGCATTTTGACGGCTCGCCTTAACCAGATCCTACTAAATTTAACTCTTTCTCAGCAACTTATACTTAACCAGCTCGCAATTGAGCTACAAACGTCTAAAATTCCTAATTCTTTTTGCCACTTAAAATAAATATATAAAGGCTCAACATATCCAAAATTTAAATCACAAGAACAACTACACAGATCCTGGTGACTCTCTAAATGTCACCCAAACTTACTGCCCACAATCTATCCGAACAGTCCTGATAAATTCCACTTTTCACTAAAATACATTTATCCAAAAATCCTGAAATTTTACAGACAATAACAAAACACATAAAGAAACATTTTTCATGTTTACACCTTTGCCTTAATTTGTCTCAATCAGTCCCAGAAATTTCAAATATACACAGACTTCCTGCAGAAATACCCAACCAGATCAGTTCTGCTCAATAGGACATAACTCATCACACACACAGAATTCTATCAAGCCATTTTACAAAGTTATAAATGAGATATAAATTCACAACTTTCATATTTTACACTTTACAAAATTATTTTTTTTAAATCATGAAATTAATCTTACAAAATCCTGCAACTGCAACCAGAAATTCTGAATTTCTCGTATATTCGTATTTAAAATTAAAATAATTCTTCAAACATACAATTAATAAAAATATAATAAAATTGAGAGATATTACAGCCAAGATTAACACTTTCGATTCTATTACGAGTAGAACATATAATTAGTTCTTTCACTAAAATCCAAAATTGTAAAATCTAATGGTACAAATTGAAAAATCATTCATTGAAAGAAATGACAACCAAATTTGTAATTTCTGCTAACACTACATGAACTTTTTGAACTTACTCAAATCTATAATAAGTAATATTCACCATTTATATAAAAGAAATGGAATCACTTCACATGAGCGTTATGTGATCCTTGCTGGCCATGATTGGCACTGTACTTTTTGTAAATATAGAGTCACCGACAGTTCCAAGCTGTGTGTAACTAGACAACACCATTCATTTTGTTTTGGCATTAAAATAATTTTGTGGCCCATTACCCATTAAATTTTAATCAATAAGATAAACGAAATTACTTACCAACTTGTCAAATGAAATGGAATTTATTAGATAAAAAAAAACAATAATATTTCTGAACTTATAATATTTTCATATATTTATGTAATATTTCTAATATTAATATTATAATAATAAGATCTATTAATAGTATTTTTATTTTTGTCCTTGAGCTAAAGAAGAAAATTACAAGATTCAATTTGTTAAAAAAAAAATCTCACAAGCCCTTAATAATAAAACACTCAAATCAGATGTTTTATTTAAATATTATTTTTTTTCTTTCACTGTTTTTTAGTTAATATATATTTTGTATATGTCAAATTTTTTAAAAAATATGTTTAGATATGTAGTATTTTTGAAAAAATATTTCTGCAATAATAAAAATAAAATTTTTCTTATTTTTTTGATATTTTTGAAAAAATCTCATTAATATTTATATTTTTGGAAGCCCGTTACACTTAAAAAAAAGAAATAATGGATAAATATCAAACTTAAAAATTTTGATATGTTTAAGTTTGATTTTTATCCGTTACTTTTTTATTTTCTTAATTTTTTTGAACTTCAAATGTAATGAGCCTACAAATTGACTAAATACTAATGGACTATAAATATTTTTAAAACGGCGGAAAAATCCACCAAAATTATCATTATAGATTTCACTCCACATTTACCTCTCATGCCAATTTAAAAGGGAAAAAACAAAACCTCTCATTCTTATTAAATTAAAACATGGAGCCCAAGAAAAGTTGAGAATAAAGAAAAAAATGTTCTTGGAAGACAGTTTTTCTTTTTTTCATTTTTCGGTAGCATAAACAATACATTTATGCTCCATCCACCTTACTTTGAAAAAAATATTTCAAGGAAAAAAGTTTCCAAAACTTTTCCTACATCACCACCATGAAACAGGACCTAACCAATCTTCGTCGATTGATCCCTACAAAACCAAAAATTAATTCATTAAATCTTAGATGGCTATATTTGGACAAACTTGAAAGGATTCAAATCCTTCATAGCGAGTCTAGTGGAATAAAGACAGAATCAAGTGTAACTTAGAAAGTCTTGAATGATTCTATACATGGATTTTTCCTTATCTTCAATTTCCTTTCCTTACCAACAAGTATGATTGTTTAAATTATTTACTGAACTTATACTAAACACAAACTACCAGAATTAATCTTTTGATTAGAGTATCACTCTCCATAAGTGCATCTTAAATAAATCATATATATGTTATATTCTGTCATTATCAAAAATAATTTGACTTCTACAAATTTATGTACCCTTGATAAATATTGCAAATACCAGAAGCAAGTCATTATCCTATTTCCACACACATGCTTTGGACCCCCTATTTGCACATGATGTTCATAAGAACAAATATAAATCAACAGCGAGACAAAAAGAGTATGAATGCAAAATCACAACTTAAATATTGTTCACTTTTATACCTTAAAAGAACCCCAAACGACTATTGATAACATTGGTATGAATACGAATAAGGTAATACTTAAAATAGCAAGAATACATCTAATTTAAAGGAACAATAATACTTCATCTAAACTACCAAATCCAACTGCTCTGAAATATCTAAAATCACACTTTGATATTCAGTTTCAAATCTTAAGCTCTATTAGGTGCCAAATACTAAAATCAAAAGAGGCAAAGTGAATGACAATATTATATGTTGATCTCCACTGTATTTTTTACAATACAAACTAAGATAACATATAAGTTGACTATAATTGATTGCAAAATAGTAACAACATAAACTTCCCTGCCAAATAAGAAATTGCAGGATTTATCGAGGAAAAGAAAGAATTTAGAACGAAATAGAGAGAGAATTGATAGAGAAAAGAGTAGAGACGGAAGAAAGAAATTTAGGTGAGAGGAAGTGTTTATTGATTAAGAGTATTTGATCCCTTACAAAAGTATAGCAGAGAGTGTTGTATACTTGTCTGGACGCTTCTACAATCAGTTACAATCTTAACAACCTAAATAACTCCTATATTTCAGCAACTAACTAACCATCTTCTCATTGAGTTTTCCTTTATCCTTTATTGTTCTTTTTTCCTCTAAACTTCTTTCTATAATATGCAACACATTTCTTGATTGGGTCTAAACACCATGCTGACATAGCTTGTTTATGGTCTATCTCATTAGCTTAATAAGAAGCATATACCAGCAAAGTGGCAACAAAAATCAAGAAACATAGAGATCAGATAATACATCCAAAGGCAATGAGAAATCATAATAATGAAGCTTGAACGAAGAACTCACTGTAATCACCATAGGCGCAAATGGCTTTTCCGGTTGCTCTACTGGAATTGGATGATAATTTACACTGTCAACTCGAAACTTAACCTAGCATTTGAAAATCAAGAGTATAAATACACTTGCAAAGTCAAAGCTTGAGCATGACTGTTCCTATAAAATGACAACATATACCTTATCTTCGCCATCAATAATGAACACAATCTCTGTATTTTCTGGATCATAGTCCCATATCCATGTAACCTCGTACCTGCAATTCTTATACAATTGTTAAATAGATACATGCACTTAAGAAAATAATGAAAATACAAAAAATAGTGAAGGATGCAACAATACATAGGCACTTTTCTTTGTTGACCTTGTAAAAGAGACTAAACCAAGCACCAGACCCTTACCTCTTCTCTGGATCTGGCACATCATGGGATTGCTTCTGCAAACAATGGGCTGGGATGTAAATATCATCAAAAAATCCTAGTGACACTGTCAATCATGGTTTCAAATCATTATGCAGGGACCATGTAGTTATAGCTTGATGAAATAATACAAAACAGAATTCAAAAATTGCAAGATACTAGCTTAAGGAAGAACACCATCCTTTTAATATTTGTAAGTTTTACTTGCTAAAGTTTTTTTTTTTCTTTGAAAAAATACAAGCACCATTAATTTATCTGGCACTTAACTAGTTAGAATTCAAATGCCAACTAATCCCAATCATATAAACTACAACCCCCGTTTGATTTATGTGTGCCGCAGTGATGCTGATAATAATAATACTTGTACAGCAAAAAAATAGAAAGGAAAAAAAATATCTATATATATATAGATATATAGAAGTGTGTGGTAAACATACAACGTAAACCATCCTTATTTGACTCTTTAAGTTTTGCAACAATTATCTCCCCCACAAATGGTCGAAACACAACTATTCTAAATTCCACCTGCCAGAAGAACAAAACCAATTATTGACTCATTCTATGATTAAGAACTGTGAATAATTGAGGGACTACTTAAGAAAATAAATCAATCCACTGCATCATATATCGGAATGTGATGTAATTATCATCATATATAGGCATGTATCCAATTATTAAATGTATTTCAAAAAGTATCATAATTCCTTTAGAGTTTATACAAACGTATGGGGAAAATGTTAGGCACCCACACGTTAATTTTCAAAATATTAAATTGGCCTTAAAAATATTTTTTCCTTTATTATTTATACAGTGCAAATTTATTTATTTTTCTTTTAACCAAAATAGTAATTATTTACGAGATTATTTATGAACTTTAATGAAAGATGAAATTAACTGTGAAAATGGAAAATTGAATTTGATTTTGAGCTTTGACTGGGTTAATTAATTTTGTTTATTATTTTTATTTTAAATCATTCACAAAAAAAAAAAGAGATAACTGTAAACATATTAAAATAAATTAGTAATCAATTTTATTAAACCTTTAAAAAAATAATATTTACAAATTACAAAATTAACTTAAATTATAAAATTTTAAAATACAATAAAATAAAATAAACTTCTGCAAAACCTAAAAAATAAACAAAACACAAAAGGGCGAACAAAACCATAAAATAATATAAAAAAAAAAAAAAGCAAAAGCTTGTAAATAGATAAATTTTATTTATTTCAAGAACTCAGATTTATTTTGTTATAAAATATTAAAAGAAATTAATAACTTTAGCTGCAAATTTAAATTGAAATCTTTTAATTTTAGGGATCAAAATTGAGTAACCTTTATTTGAATTTTAAATATTTTTAAATTTAAAATTAAAATTATCTTTTGATGTTGGAAAATGAATTAATTAAATTAATTTTGCATTAAAGAAATAAAATAATAAATTTGAACTTATCTTAAATAAAGATTACCCAATTAAAGCCAAATCAAAATTAATGATTTTAACTTAATTTTATCCCGCTAAAAAATTATTTTTCCTTTCTTTTAATTATTCTATTAATTGATTTCGGGTCTGGTCATTATCATAGCCCTCGATTGTGCTTTTTTTTTATAAAAAAAATTATAAATTCATCAATTTATTAGCAAAATGAAAAAAAAAAATCCAACCATTTCAACACCAGACATTTAAATTCCCATTAAATTCAAATCATATTACATATTAAAATCATAGAATTAAGTTTAAATTTTTAAATCCCATTAAAGCCTAAGTCAAGTATGGTTTACATTTTCATCCGTTAATCCTAGATTACTCATTGTTATTTTAAAAAAAAAATAATTTGGCTATTCATTCCTAGTGACAGAATCCCATTACAAAGATGAATTTTAAAACCCAAAGCTTGATTCAAAGGTTATAATATGGAATCCCATATAAAACCCTTTGGACGAATCTGCTTTGGAGCTTGAATGCCCCGAAAAATTAGTATATATATATATAAATGCTTTTTCATATTACAGTTTATACATATGAATGTTGAAGAGCAAAATCAAAGGAAACTCAAATAATTCGAGATTTACCATACAAAACCACTGTTAATGGCCCAAAACCGAATCAAAATAGCAACATCAATCACAGAACTAAAAAAACTATAATATCTGTCAATTTTGTTATATTTTTTTTTTTTTATTAAATTGTATGTTTGGAGAATTAATTAATTTCAAATATGAATGTTTGAGAATTTCAGAATGTCTGATTTTCAGTTGCAGGAAATTTTGATGGTTAATTGCATATTTTTAGAGAAATAATTTGGTAAAGTTTAAAATATGAAAGTTATGAGTTTATGTCCTAATTGAAATTCTGTAAAATGGCTTTGCAGAATTCTGTGTGAGTAATGAGTTATGTCTCATTGAGCAGGACTGGTCTGGGTTAATTTGTTTGTTGGGAATCTGAGTCGGTTTGAATTTACTGGGAATGACTGAGATATATTGAGCCAAAGATGTAAACATGAAAAATATTCCTTTGTGTTTTGTGATATTGACTGTAAAATTTCAAAATTTTTAGATAAGTATACCCCAGTGGAGAGTGGATTATATCATACCTGTTCGGATGGATCTTAAGGTAGTAAGTCTGGGTGATTTTGGAGAGTCACCATGGTCAGTGTAGTTGCCTTTATGATTTGAATTTTTGATATGTTGAGTCTCTGTATGTCTATTTTAAATAGCAAAAAGAATTAGTAAGTTTGGATATTTGTAACTCATTTGCGAGTTGGTTAAGTGTAAGTTGTCCAGGAAAGGTTTCAACTTAGCAGAGTCTTGGTATGGCGAGCCAGCAAAATACGAAGTGGAATTTTTGAGAGCTGGCAATGCAAAGTGGCGAGGTGAGATTGCCAAAGTGGCAATTGACAAAGAGGCATATGCGAGGTGGCATATGCGAAGAGGAAAGGCGAAGAGGATTTGGCGAAGAGGAAAGGCGATATGGCATTATGCGAAGACGTATTATGCGAAGAGGTATTATGCGAAGAGGCAATGTGCGAAGAGGCAATCCGCGAGCAGGATTTGGCGAAGAGGGAGATAGGCGAAGCGAATTGGCGAAGAGGCAAAGAGGCATTGCCGAGGTGGTATCTGCGAGGAAGAGTTCGGGAAGAAGAACTCGCGAGGAGAGTTTGGTGAGGCAGCATATGCGAGGTGACATATGCGAGCTGGAATAGCGAAGTGGCATTGCCGAATCGATTTGGCGAGCTGGAAAGTGCGAGCTAGGAAGTGCGAAGTGGGATTGGCGAGCTGGCAAGCGTGTTTTTTGGGGCAGTGGTCCATTTAACCCCAGCAACCTAGTAGCATTTTCACGATTTTTTCCTTCTTTCTTTCTTCGTTAATTTCAGTTTTTTCTCATATTAGTTCCATTTCATTTTCTAAGGCATTAATACTCAAATTAATGCATTAGACTTCTAGATTATTCTATATTAAGGCAGAAATCATCAGATTTGAGCAAGAAATCTCAAGAATTTCAGTGTTGAGGAAAATAAGGTGAATTTTCTTCCAAAGTTATTTTCTTTAGATTAATTTAAGTCTATGCGTTAGAATAATTAATATTGGGTATATAGAATTTATTGTAAGCAATCTGAAGTCATTAATGGTAATTAATGTGTTAGAAATCAGAATTTTAGGATTGTCATGAATAGTAGTATGAACAGTAAATCCGAATTAAATGCAGATTTTTCTTTAAGAGATAATTAAATTGATGTTGGGAATTAGGAATAGAGACTCTAAGATGGTTAAATATTCATAAATTATGTTAAATATTATTGATTGGGAGAAAATCCTAATTTTGAATATTTAGAAAATTTCGTAGGAAGAGAAAATTAAAATTAATTGAAGAATTAGAGTTGGAATTTGCTAGAGGAAATTTCAAGAGAAATTGTGTTAAGGTAAGTATGAACATCTTATTTGATTACCGTTTTTTGAAATTAATATGACCAAGTATTCTTATATTTGTTCATCCATATTTATATATATATTTGTATAATGTGAATGACTTGATCAACCTTCTTGGATCAAGTTCATATACTTGTTATTTATTTAAACCAATTTGAATGACGATATATGATGATGGTCTTGCGACCAATATGCTTCTTGTGAGATTGAAACCCCATGACCCTATGGATATAACGCTCTTCCCAATGAGAGAAAATTCATTGGTCTATTATGCACTTTAGGAGCCCAACTGATAGGGCTTTTATCAGTGCTCCACCTAGAGGGGACCATGAGCTCTAGGCGCATGCCTGGCCAAGCATGCTTTCACATTGAATTAGCAAGGCTACTGATACGTATGTTATGACATGAGATTAGTTCTATCAGATGACATTTGATAATGCCATTCTTTGTGGGCATTTTATATTCTAAATATGAACCATGATTCGATTTGTGATATGATTTGATATTGCCAAATTATTATGAGTACCATTATTCCTTCAAGTAAAGCTTATGATTCTTTCATACCTATATGTATAGATATTTGTTTATGACCATGATTCGATATTCAGATTCTTGATTTATAATGTTCATATCTTACTGAGTTGAAGGCTCACTCCTCTTCTGTGGATTTAAGGTGATAGCATAGCTCATGAAGGAGCTAATAGAGAAGATCCAGCTTCTTGATCCATTCTTCCAAGAAGCTTCATTGTAATAATTTTTGAGATATTTTGTATATTCATTAATTGGTACTATGACATGATATGTATTTGGGAGTATATTCTAGAACTCCGTAGTCAGTCATTGAGGATACCAATATTTTGATGCATGAATTATTACCTTATTGATACTTTTGTTCCTTAGTGATGTGAGATGCATCTTTTGATCATTAAGGAACAAGAGAAAGTTATGAAATGATAATGGTAAAGACATGATTGATGTTTAATTGAATGTATAGAAATAATTATTGTATGATATATATAATGTTGTAATTGATATAATTGTGTATGAGATTCATGATATGTAAGTTCTACGGGTTTATGGTGGCCTTAAGCCTACCCTTGCCCTAGGACCATCGCACCACTAGAGTTGGGGTGTGACAGAAGTGGTATCAGAGTACTAGGTTTACAATCCTTAAAATAGAAGATAGATAGAGATGCATAAGCACTAGAATAAGTACTGATTAAGATAACTACAGAGTATAGGATCATATCTCATCCAATTGTGTCTTCCTTTGATATATATCTACGTTAAGTGTGCGTAGTGAGTCTAATATGTTTGTTCTTCTTATCAGTATCGAGATGCCTCCACATCGTGGTAGAGGACGAGGTCGAGGCCATCCTAGGCGGGAGTTACCTTCTGAACAAGGTTCAGTATGAGGTAATAAAGGAGATGAGGTTCCTCCTATGCCACCAGTAGATGTGGCTCATATGGCACAGCAGTTAGATCAGCTGCAGAGAAATTATGAGATATTAGCTGAGTTTATTACTCAGCAGAGGCAGCAGCAGGCTCCTCCAGTCTTGGTAGTTCCAGAAATCCCTGTGCCTCCGGTAGTCCCACCACCGGCAGTGCGTCAAAAAGAAGAATTATCCTTTGAAAGATTTCTTAAGCTGAAGCCCTCAGAATATAAGGGTGAAGTGGATGCTACAGATTTTCTGGAAGAGATAGAAGAGAAAGTTCAGATTTTAAGAATTTCTGATAAAAGAGCCATAGAGTTTGTGGGTTATCTGATGAAGGCGGAAGCAAAGGACTTGTTCAAGAGAAGCATTTCTGGTATGCTTCGGGATAATGAAGAGTTATCATGGGAGAGATTCAGAGAATTGGTCCTTGATGAGTTCCTTCCAGAGAGTGTGAGGGACGCTAAATCCATTGAATTTGAGAGATTGGTGCAGACCCCTGGCATGAGTATTTCTGAGTTCGCCAGGAAGTTCAGTCAATTGAGTAAGTTTTCTCCTGCACTAGTGCCTACAGAAGCAGCACGGATTCAGCAGTTCCGTTGGGGATTGGTGGCTCCACTGTTTAAACTCTTAGCTGCTCTGGAATTTGATTCTTATTCCAAGTTAGTGGATAAGGCAAGAATAATTAAGAACAGGGAAATGGAAGCCAGATCAGAAAGGAAAGAAAAGAAGAAGGTTAAAGTTGGAAGTTCTTCTAGGTAAGACAATAGGGTAAAGAGTATGAATATCTTGCCTCGCTCAGCTTCTCAGGGGGGATTTAGAGGACCATCAAGGAGATTCCAGCAGAGATAGAATCCCTCTAGATTTGTTCCTCAAATGAGCCATAGTGCAGCCAGTTCCGCACCACCTAGGACTAACCCTTATTGTCCTACATGTGGTAAGCTTCATAGAGGACCTTGCTTCTTTGGGTCAGGCGCATGCTATGGGTGTGGACAGCATGGTCATCTCCTTAAGGATTGTCCACAGCCTTCTTTTGGAGTTAGACATCAGGCTTCTCAGGCTATAATTCAGATGAGCAGAGAGAGGAGCATCAACCAGCAGCCAGGAGGAGGTAGAGGTAATTTGGGCAGAACTGTTGAGGCTGGCAGAGGATCAGGTCAATATGAGTCTCAGGCTTCCGGATCAGCCCCTATGGGTAGAGGCAGAGGGAGAGTTTTTGCCTTGGCATAGCATAAAGCCCAAGTATCCAATACAGTGGTTACAAGTATTCTTCCGATTCAAGCCTTGAATGCTAGAGTTTTGTTTGATTTGGGAGCTACGCATTTATTTGTATCATCATGTTTTGCTAAGAAGTTGCATATGCCTTGTGTTTTGCTTGAGAATGTGTTGGTTGTTTCTACTCCTTTGGAGGAAGAGATTGAGGTTCAGAACTCCTATCCACCCTG
>CANXYC010003803.1:0-10346 GCA_948193065.1 Aleurites moluccanus | reverse complement strand
GTTTAGTGTTATTTTACCTAGATTAACACTAATTTATGGAAATCCCTAAATTTGAGGGTTTATTTGGGACTTTGAGATATGATTTGATAAATTAGTGATGGGATTCATAAATTAATGATAAAATTAGTCAATTGGATGTAGGTGAACACTTAATTGATGATCAATTTGATATGAAATTGTAGATTATGAAAATTGAATTCTCAAAGTAGCTAAAATTTAGGAATTTTGAGGAATTGGTGCAATTGGCTTTCTCTTTGGCTATCGGAAGGCATAGGTGAGTTCTACATGCATCATTTGTCATATTAAATTGCTTAATCTGATTGTTGGATACCATTTAGGAAAAACCCCCAAATGGTCGAACCCTACATTGTGATTATCTTTGGTTTTTCCTTGAATGTGTAACCATATTCTTTTATCAAATAAATCCATATATTGTTATATAACTTTGCTTTGTTAATACTATCATTTTCAATCACCAAACCTTATTTCTCTTGTCTTTTGAATTATCCTAAATACCAAACCTTTGATTGATATTGGATATTGTATATGGCATGGCCATTATTGATATTGGATATTGAAATAATTGGAAACCAAACTGATTGATTGATTGATTGAATCTGGATGTCATTGTTGTTTATGGTATCCCTTGTTATTGACCTTGATATGGTTGTGACATAACTTCTGATTCGACAGGGGAGTGAGGAAATGCTGTCGACCTTGTACACATTGTATATTTGTACCCTAACTAGGAGGGGATTATGGTCCTGGCCATAGGGCCTGATCAACCTTATGTTTATTTTCCCTGATATGGATGAACTAGGACCTATATAGTCCAACGATTTGATTGTTTGGAGATTGTATGATTTCTTTTCATACAGTCCATCCCAGTATCTGCCTTTCCATATATACATATATATTACCTAAACTATATGATGATAATTTGGCCTTATTGTACCTTGACATTTATTCGGTATACTGTTATTCATTGATTGATACCTTTGTTATACGACACCTATTATTTATTGCGATGCATGTGAATTCACTGAGTATTATCTATACTCACCCATTTATTGTTTACCCCTTTCAGGAGAGGATTAGAGTTGCAGAATCCAAACTTCCATTTCTCTGAGGATTCTGCCACAGATTTTCAGATGTATTTACAGATACTCTATTTTGTATAACATTTATTTTGGTGTTCATGATATAGCTGCTCTATGGGTATGTACGGGTTAGCTAGGAAATGAATATGTATCTGATGATGGCATTATTATGATTTGATATGATATTGTGGGAATTGTTAATTTAGCTATTTTCATAATGTATAGCATGTTAATAGAATGATTGGTAATGTATTATATATTTGCTGAATAGATAGGATTGATGTGACTGATATTGGATTCTATGGGTGCCGGTTGCCATTGGCATCTCCTGTGCCCTAGGACCGTTGCGGCTTGGGAAACCAAGTCGTGACAACAGGCCAAGCCTCATGGTTAGGACATTAACCATTCCTAGCTAGGGTTTAAAATATTCATTATGCACAATGCCGATGGTGTTTACCCACTACCCCATCGGTAAGGTAGCTCTGTCATATATAATAATAATAGGTCAAAGGAAACAAGTTTGGTAGCAAATAATCAAAAGAATCAATATAGATCAATCACATTAGCTATAAGCTCTATTGGCTCTTAAATATCAATCAAAGTCTCGTAGGATCAATTATCATATATAAGAGGCATTAAAGCATAGGCTAAATGCCATAAAACTCAAGTTTGGGTCAAGTATGAATAATATCAAAAGGGTACATTTGCGCTGGCAAGATGACTAGTCACCTGCGCTAGCAAAACTAATAGCAATTTGGCAAGTTGAAGAAAATGTAAAGGTCATTCCATTGAACACTTGGTGTGCAATACTTTAGGACCAATTTGGTAGGGCTTTGGGGTTTGTTTAATGAAGTCCAAAGTTCACATTTCAAGTTCACATTGCAATAAATACAATGGCAATATCAAATCATGTATCAAACCAAAGATAAACAAGAAAATTAGGCTTGAATTTAAAGAAAGACCAACTGGGTTTTACAATGGGTGGTTCTACCATTCCAACAAAAGCAATTAAATAGATTCCATGATTTCAAATATGTTTTTTAACATGTATAACAATATACATATAACTCACTAGAATGATCGATTTAGCCAAAAACACCTTAGAACTCCAAATTGCTCAAAATAGGCAAATATGGTGTTCTTCCTCTTCCTTTGATTCTATAACAAGTTTTCACTTGTTTTTAGCATCAAATGGATATAAATTAACATATTCTAACACTAAATAGAATTATGGAATTTAAATGGAGAAGTTAAGGTTTGGCATAATGCATTTTAGTTAGGTTTTCTATCCTTTTCAATTCCTATATGCAATTAAGCATCCAATTCCACTATTATATCATATATACTATCTAAATAATTGAAAGGAATAAGAAAATTAATATTTTTTCTCAAAGTCTCCAAGTGGCCGAAACCCTAAGTGATAGTTCTTCAAGTTTTTACTTGTTTTCATTAAGAAATTTTGGTATAAGCTAGGTTAATTTGATGTTTTAGCAAGTTTTCTATTGATTTCCTTTTGATATCTTTGGAAATTTTGAGAGAAAATGAAAGAAATGGTTTGGCCTAGCTAAGGTGGAGGAGAAGAAGGAAGAAAGAAATGGGTGGAAGATAAGAAATGGGTAGCTTTTATATTATTTAACTTTTAGGTATTTAGGTTTTCCTCCCCGTCAGTTCAATTATTCATGTTTCAACCCTTAAACTTATAACTATTTATCTTTCCATTCCACTTTAATTCTAATATAGTATTTCTCATATTTCTCTAGCTTATGATTCTAATGATGCATTTAAATATATACACTTTCAAACCTATTCACTAGTTGAAACATTGAGGTGCCTGTTTATTTATCAGGTCGGTTTTTAGCGATTCATCTAACTATGTACGTATGATATTTCTATGATTAAATGGAGTATTTTTCATACTTAAATGAATGAAATTTTATGGTGTTACACTCTATCCTCCTTCAATAAAATTTGTTCTCAATTTTTTAACTATACATACCTTGTCACTGGAACATAAATGGGTATTTAACTCGCATGTCTTGCTCACTCTCTCAGGTACACTCTTCGATCGATTGATTCTTTCATAATACTTTGACCATTGGAATCTCTTTATTACATAATTATCTGACTTAATGATCTATAATCTTCATAGGTGTTTCTTCATAAGTCAAGTATTCATCTACCTCAAAGGCATATGGTTCAAGTATATGTGATGGATTTGATAAAGCATTGAGACATGGAACATTGGATGAACATGGCTCAAGGTAGGTAGAAGTGTCAATTGATATGCTACGTTGCCAATCTTATCCAGTATCTCAAATGGCCCGACATATCTAGGTAATAGCTTTCCTTTCTTGCCAAATCTCATTATATCTTTCATAGGTTAAATTTTAAGGAACACATGATCACCTATAGCAAAATGATCACACTTTCTCTTCAGGTCAGTATAATTCTTTTATCGGTTAAAAGCTATTTTCATTGGTTAAAAGCTATTTTCATTCTCTCTTTAATGATTGGGACTTTCTCCATTGTTTCTTTGATCAATTCGGGGTCTTCTAACTGTTTTTCCCCTAGTTCCACCCAATAAACATGAGTTCTATATTTTCTACAATACAGTGCTTCATATAGTGCCATACCAATAGTTGAATGGTAGTTGTTGTTATAGAAAAATTCGATCAGGTATAAAAATTAATCCCAGTTCCTTTTAAAATCCAATACACACAACCGAAGCGTATCTTCTAGTGTCTGAATAATGTGTTTTGACTGTCCATCTATCTGTGGATGAAAGACTATGCTGAAATGCAATTGAGTACCTAGTTATGAACACCTGATTTTCACACCCCCTAACACCAGACACATTGGCAGATTCAGCCTCTTATGCTAGCGGATCTGCTAATGACTTCTAGGCTACAACCCTCTTCAGCTGCTAGTGACACTAATGTGTCTGATGTCAACTGCCAAGGCACTCTGGTGTCACCGATAGATCTCGTCCAAAATTGAATGAACAAAATGCCTTTTAGGCCTCTATAAATAGCTCCTCACCCCTCCATTTCAAGACACACCTTGCTCTTGAGTATACTTGTCCTCAAGAAGGTCTCTTATTTGCGTCCGAGAAACTCTCTCAAGGTTTTGCCTTCCTTAAGTCCAAAATTGCCTCTTCAAAGTCTTCCATTGATTTTGAAGATCTTGAAGATTTGAAGACAACCAATATTGCCTTAAATTAATCTTCCTTAGATTAATTTAGTGAAGAACAAGCAACCAAACCAGCCTTGAGCTGTCCAAAACCAAAAAGACAAAACTCCGATCCCACAAAGCACTCTAACCACCCCCCAATCTGCCAGTCTTCATAGAAGGTATAAAGCATATTTTTCTAGGATTAGGATCTTTATTAAACCAAATGAAAATCCAAGCAACCTTGGCACCCAAACCCTTTACAAAATGGGCAAACTACGCAGATTTTGATTCTCATTTAGACAGGATATGTAGGTATGCTTTTTAATTGAGCATCAAATCCAAAAACCCAAAAAATTATTTTTTCATTTATTGCTTTTAATTCATTTATTTTGAGGAATTTATTATTAACCTATGACCCATAAGGGCTAGAGTTAATATCCTCAAATATTACTGCTGTAATTATTTAATTTCTTTATCGCTTTCAAATTTATTTACTACTTTAGCATTCTTATAACTGCCACTTATATTAAATTGCTAATGAAATCATCATTTTAAAGTCAAAGACCATTTTAAGACAAGTTAGAATTTCTTAAATAAAAAACCTCCCCAAACTCATATTCGTTCGAAGGTCTAGTGATTTTATCCATTGTGCAAAACTAAATTGGAGTCATTTTTGGGTTTTCCTTATATTTTCTCAACAAAACTAAACTTAAGGTGGCGACTCCCCGAAATTCATTTTCAAAACAAACTTAAACCCAAAACAGATTTCAAAATAGAAGTGAAACAAACTTTTCAGTGAATTGAGAAAATAAAACTTCCAACCAGCTAGGTATTCCAGCGATATGAGATTGAAACCCCAAAAATAGGGGCGACCGTATGACTGAACTCG
Organism: Aleurites moluccanus; assembly: GCA_948193065.1. Classification (NCBI taxonomy): domain Eukaryota; kingdom Viridiplantae; phylum Streptophyta; class Magnoliopsida; order Malpighiales; family Euphorbiaceae; genus Aleurites; species Aleurites moluccanus. The sequence continues at coordinate 5,186 of CANXYC010003803.1, read as the reverse complement.
GCACCGTCCTTAGGTGAGGCCTCACACTAGTGCCTCTTGAAATTTCTGCTAGAACAGTAAAGTAAATTGAGTTCCTCTATCTAAGATAATAGTTAAGGGTACACCATGAAGTCGTACTATCTTATCAATATATAACTGAGTATATTGGGTAGCTGTATAATTGGTTTTCACTTATAGGAAGTGAGTTGTCTTAGTCAGCCGATCAACTATTAACCAGATAAAGTCATACCCCTGTGAAGTCCTCGGTAGACCAACCACAAAATCTATAGTCACATGTTCCCATTTTCACTCTGGCAATTCTATCTCTTATAACAGCCTTGTTTGTTTATGGTGTTCAAATTTAACTTGCTAATAGGCTAAATAAGTGGAGACAAATTAAGCCACATCCCTCTTCATACTGGGCCACTAATAGTGCTCTTTCAGATCATGATACATCTTTGTCACCCTAGGATGAACAATATAAAGTGCATAGGGTATCTATTTCATAATTCGCTGTTTAAGCCCATCCATGTTTGGTACATATAACTATTGCCCACATTTTAATACCCCATTATCAACAGTGAATTCAAGAATTTTCCCAATTTGAGCATCTTCTTTCAACTTCAATAACTAAGGATCCCTATTTTGGGCTGCTCTAATCTCATCAACCAATGTTGGTTTCATATTAAACTGGGCTATTAGAGCTTGATTTTTTTTTTTTTTTATCTTGGGTCCCCAATTCAAACTGGACTCTGATATCAAGCAATTTCTCCATTTTCCTAATCAGTGGTCTCCTTACGAATACAATATGAACTAGACTTCCTATTGACTTTCTGCTCAAAGCATTTGTTAGCATATATGTGCCCAGCGATCCATATTTGTATTATCTTTGAATATTTTTTGTAATTGAATTCCCATTATGGCAATATATGTTGTATTCTCTATTTCTATTGTTTGTACATTTATGTTAAGAGTATTGTCCCTAAGTACTTTTGAGATGAATGTTTCTTGGTTGATGAGAATGGAATAACCATTCAGTCTGGTACGAGTACTTTAAATATGTTCATGGCCCTTGGACTCTTAGCTTGGGTCGTACTAGTTCCAGAAAGGTCATCAACTCTATTTATCTTCCTAGTCAGTACGAATTACTAATGGAACAGAAGCGGTGGGTCACTATCTGCTTGACTGGATATTAGGATAAACATGTGGATAATCATTGGTTGAGTGATCGAACAGTGATGCTATATGACAATGACATGAGATTTCATTGTCTATCAATCATTAGTTGTCCATGGTCATCTGTGTACATATAGTCCTTTGACTTGAGGTGATGCACGTCACTTATATAGGTGGTTGAGGTTTATTACTGCTTACATGACGGGGCTAGACACACACTGACATATAGCATGTGGTGACCTCAGTTAGTTATATAATGGGGCGTGGTGATTGACAACTCTTGAGATGAACTTGATTGACTTTAATAAAATCCATAGTTTTTTGTAATAAGATTAATTAAAAATAGTTTAGTATTTGATTGAAAAAGAGTTATTTTGTCTAGAATTCAGGCGTCAAAATTCATATCCTTGTATAATGTTATCTAAGGAGGCTGGATTTTAAGTGAGACAGCTTATAACTCCTCAAATCTTTCCTTGGAATTATGCTTGGTCTAGTTTATGATATGGTCGAGCATGTGCCATGATAAAAATTAACCTTTTTGACTTATAGATTATTTCCTTAAATGATGTGCCTTCTTTCTCGTATTGGATAAATTAGAGATATGTCTAAATTATTTCGCCTATAATTTCTAGCTAAATAGGAAGGTTGGCCAATGGCTAGGCTGACTGGGGTCCCTAACACCTTCCCAATCCGTATCTGGTTTCCTTACATGTATCTCTGAATAAGGGGGCCTGGTATTTTGAACAAATAAACTACATCCTTTATGTGCTCAGTTCTCATAATAAGTACAATGTCAAATAGGTAATCCATTCTTTTTGTTTTTGAAAGTCATTATTAATTGTTTATAGAAACAATTTTTTTTTTCTACTCATAGCCACTATGTTTGGCAGGTTTTTATTTTTCTTTATTTTTTTTTCCTATGATCACTAGGTATATCTTACAAGATGTGAAGGTGGTAATAGAGGAATCTATAGCCAATGTCAGGATTTTTGTTAGGAAAAATTCAAAGTTATAAGCGTAATGATAAGAAAAAAAAATAACACAAAAAATTTAATATGGTTCGGTCTCTCAATAGACCTACATCCACAATCCCTCGAATGGATAATCCATTAAATAATGATATTAACATATTATAATTTTCGAATGAACAAAATTACAAACCCTTCCACAATATCTTTATTCATCACAAAGGCATCTACCCATACACTTTATAACTACTATAACTCTACTACAACATTGTACCAAAACTCTCTTCAATTAACTCCAATTGCATACTTAGACAAAAACCAAAGAACACTTTATATAATACTCCTATTTATAATGTTAATTACTATTAATTCTAACTTAATAAGAATTCTCATCTAAATAGAAATAATATTAAAATAGAAATTTTACTTCACAAAAGAAAGAATCCTTCACACAATTGAGGAATATTTCTTACATTCAAAATAGAAAAATGTTTTCTTCTAAATCCCATTAGGATTTTGAGTCATAATCTTAATAATTTTCACCTTGACTTAAAATCTCATACTCATGCAATCTTTAGTTATCCAACAAACTTCCCCTTACCTCAAAATCTTTCAACCATACAATTTTTAAATCTTCAAAGTCTTCAAGTATCAAACTTCTATGTTAGAGCTCCACCTCAATCTTAAGAAATCATCATTGTCATCTTCATCAATTTCCAGCTTGGTCTTCATCTTCTCTTTTTTGTAGCTTCTTCTAATTCTTCAAGTATTCAAGCTTCAATTTTAAACAACAATACCACTTTCTAGATTTTTTCTTTTTTTAGAACTTCTTGACAGCTAACACATGACTTCTAATTGAGGTGTCATCGCCCTTCATCATCTTCTCCATCTATAAAAAAATCTCAACTTAAATATTTTTCTCTTTTCTAAAAATAACTATTGAACCCCAGAACAAGAACCAACAGCTCTGATACCATTTGGTAGGAAAATTCAGAATTATAAGTACAATAATAAGAAAAGAGAAAAAAAAAACAACACAAACAATTTAATGTGGTTCGATCTCTCAATAGACTTACGTTCACGATCTCTCGAAGAGATAATCCACTAAATTATCATAACAATATATTATAATTTTTGAACGACCCAAATTACAAACCCTCCCACAATATCTTCACTCATCACAAAAGCACTCTACCCATGCACTTTATGATTACTATAACTCTACCACAACATTGGGCCAAAACCCTCTTCAATCAATTTCAATTGCATACTTGAGCAAAAAATCAAAGAACCCCTCCTATAATACTCCTATTTATAATGTTACTCACTATTAATCCTAACTCAATAAGGTTCCTCATCCAAATAGGAATAATATTAAAATAGAAATTTTACTCCATAAAGGAAATAATCATCCACATAATTGAGGAATATTTCTTACACTCAAAATAGGAAAAGTTCTTCTTCTAAATCCCATTAGGATTTTTAGTCATAATCCTAACAATCTCCACCTTGACTCAAAATCTCATATTCATGCAATCTTCAGTTATCCAACAATCTCCACCTTACCTCAAAATCCTTCAACCATACAATCTTCAAATCTTCAAAGTTTTCAAGTATCAAACTTCTATGTTAGAGCTCCATCTCAATCAAAAGAATCATCATATCATATTAATTCAAAAAATCATCATCATTATCTTCATCAATTTTCAGCTTGGTCTTCATCTTCTCTTTTTATAGCCTCTTCAAATTTTCAAGTCTTTAAGCTTGAATTTTGGACAATAATACCACTTTCTAGATTCTTTCCTTTTTCAGAACTTCTTAACAGCTAATACGTGATGTAACACCCCAGACTATAGTACAGTAGACATTATGGAAGTAGCAAATCATAGCGATAGGAATAATGTTAATTTAAGAATAAATAGGCTAAAAATAGCTACTAAGGAATACATAGAAAATTCAATAGTAATTTTAAGGACAATAAAAGAAAGTAATACCAAAAATAAAATTTTTATAATATTTTTAAGGAGTTCTTTATTTAAAATTTATTGAGAATATTTAGGATCAAAATCCCAAAAGTATTAAGAAAAAATAATTTGAGGATTTATATGAGATTGGGAAGGTAAATGGATAGATAGTATTTTAAGAATTGGTCTGAATATACCAGAAATAATTATACAGCCTGAATAATTAATTCTGTATCGAATCTAGAGTTATTTAATACAAATATATGGATAACAAAGAACTAAAATATTGTTATTTATTGGTGAAATGAAAGGATGGAAAAGTGATTAGAATGATGGAAAAATAGTAGAACAGAAAAACTATAAATAAGAGCAACTCTAGGGGAATTTTCGAAAATAAACTGTCTAGGTTACATAATTGAATCCAGAGTAATTCTAAATGATAGAACAACCCAAAATAAGTTATTTCATTCCCCACAGTGAATATTGATTTTTAACAAAATCAACATAATAAATTACAGAATATTTTGAGGTAAAAGTGCAAATAAGAAAAATTGTGGGCTAAATTATAATTATCAAAAATTGTAAGGACCACAAGTTAAATTATTTAATTGGAATCAAGGATGGCTAGCCCACATAGAAGATTATGAAGAATTCTAGATTAGTCCTTTCATTTATGTAAAAGTGACTAATGGCCCAGTTTCTAGAAAATTCTACATTATACTCAATCATCCAAGATTTTTAATGGAATTGGCCTATAAAAGGAGGAAGATGGATGGCCATTCACAACCTTAGGGCCAAACCACTAGTGAAGAATAGCTCTAAAATAATTTCCATCCTTTCCATAGAAACCAACCAAATTTAGATAGGAAATTGATGAGAGGAAGAAGAAAAATAGAGGGAAATGACAGAAAATTAGTATTCGAGCAATTTGGGAGAACAAGAGGATGGAATTCAAGTATTTCAATTTGAGGTATGATTCTTAAACTTAGCCTTTTAATTATATTTAAGAGTATTATAATTTAATTAAGTAGAGAATTAAATGAAATGAACTATGGAAGATAAAGATGAACAAGGGTTTCAAAAGATTCTAGAATCTGTT
>CANXYC010003798.1:0-11813 GCA_948193065.1 Aleurites moluccanus | reverse complement strand
TTGACGTTTGAATTGATTAGAGAAGATTACTTAGGATTAATCTATTAATTTTGGGCTTTTAAAATAGTGAGATTAACTGGCCATTAATTTTGCTAATTAATGATTTTATGTGAAGTAGCGAGAGTGGAAGCATAAAATTGGTTGGTGAAATTAATAGACCTAGGGAACGTGTTGCTTAGAGATAAGGACACTCCTTTGTGATCCTTGCAAGGGTTATCCAAAGAACTTAATGAGCTTATGTTAATGTCTTAAGATCACGAGAGTATACTTAAGTTTAGCATAAATATTTGTAATTCGTCTTGAGAGAGGGTTTAACATAATTTTGGGAAACCTGGTCATTAATCCTAGATAATCGAATCTAATTAAGGAGAACGTCAAGATTGGATAATTGCCTATTGATGAAATCTTAACCCTGGTTTTTACAAATCATATTTTCTCCTTCAAGTTCATTATCTTACTTTAATTTTTCTTAACTTGTTTGCTAAAAATTCACCCAACCTTATTATTTTCCAAATAATAGCAATTATTAGGAGTGATTCGTTGATATCCCCTTCCTCGTGGGAACGATACTTACTCATCATTATTACTTGCCACGCGACCTGTATACTTGCAGTACCCCAAAGTCACAACAATGACATCATCATCAATCCTACATATCAACCGAAAATGAATTCATCATTCTCAATCCTACATACTAACCCAAACTAAATGTGGCTTTAACCAACAACATTGCTAAAACCTTACCTTTCCATTATCACCGCCCTACGAGTAGACAAACCAATGCCAAATAGATTACCAATTCCCTCTCAACCTCAGTGACCACCAAAATGATCTAAGTCATTTTTTTTCCTAAGCATCCTTCCCCAAAATATGGGCCATGTCTTCAAATCACGGTCCCCTCAAAAGTGGGTCATCTCAACAAAAGTCTAAATCACCCTTGGAAAGCCCAAGTCAAAATGACCTCATCCTTTCAACCAAATTCCAAGCCAAAGAAAAACATAATGCCAAAATCCTTCTGACTTACCAGGTTATCCTTTTTTTCAAAAGTGGTGCATCCTACTAAAACTTCAATCACAAATCTGATGTGTCACCTTCACCTTATCACCTTAGTAGCTTAGATCAGCCTTTCACTGGTTCAAGGTATCCAATTTATCAAAGCATGCATACCTAGATTAGACTTAGGATGCACTTCATAGAATTGTCACCTTAACATCATAGTCTTTCAATTCAATCTTTCACTAGTTCAACGTATCCAGTCCATAAAAACATTCTCAATTTTTACATGCCTAGACTAGACATAGGATGCACTTCATATAAGACTCAAAGTCTCAATTTACATCGATCAAAACTTTTCAAATCCTCCAATAATAATTTCATATTTCAACCTAGAATGGAGTTAGGTTTTCTTTTAAAAAAAAAAAATTGATTGGCCTAAGGTAGTTTAGGTTTTCACTTCTAGCCTAACATAGAGTTAGGATCTTGAATTACATTAAAATATTTCCAATTTAGGGTATCCTAAATTGCATCATATAACTTCTTCAGACTTTGGAAAAATTTCCTAAGTCATACATCATTTTCTTTAACTTAAAGATTCAAAAGCCATGCATCATTTTCTTTGACTTAAAGGTTCAAAAGCCATGTATCTTTCCCTTTGACTTTGAAGGTTCAGAAGTAATATATCGTTAAAGTCTCGCTCATTTCATTTCGAACTTGAAAAGATATCTAGCATTTGAAGTCCAAGCAACCCTTGGCAACTAAATTATTTGAAACCTAAGCAGCCCTTGGCAACCAAAATTATTTTACGCCTAAGCAGCCACTGGTAGTTAAAATATATTTTCCACCCAATTTTGTCATGAAAGATGTTTGAAATCAAAATCTATTTTCCTCCAGATTTCATTCTAAAAGATGTTTGAAGTCAAAATCTATTTTCCATCATATTTTGTTGTGAAAGATATTTGAAATCAAAATCCATAATTTCATTATGAAAGATGTTTGAAATAAAATCCATTTTCCATCTAATTTCATTCTAAAAGACGTTTGAAATCAAAATCTATTTTTCATCTAATTTCATTCTGAAAGATGTTTGAAATCAAAATTCATTTTCCACCTGATTTCATCCTGAACTCAAAATCTATTTTTCCGTCTGATTTCATCCTGAGAAATATTTGAAATCAAAATCTATTTTCTACTTAATTTTATTACGAGACATGTTTGAAATCAAAATTTCTTTTCCACCCAACTTCATCCTAGAAGATGCCTGAAGCCAAAACCTTTTCTATAAAAAAACTTTAAACATTCATTATGTGAGCTTAGCATATGTCCAGCATCAACTTTCATCTTGTGTGCTTGGCATAACACTAATATCACCTTCAGCACAGCAATCTTATCAGCCTAGCATAAAGTTATGATCCTTCAATTTAAAACCTATAGCAAAATTAGGTTTATCATTTATAAAGTAAAAAATCCTAAGGTATCCTTAAGATTTATATTTTCCTACCTATAACAACCATCCTAAGGCATCATTAGGACCACTACTCTCTTTAAAACATGTTACAAATTAGGTTTCTTTTATCATCCATCCTGGGGCATCCTTCAGATTCACATCTCAAATCTAGCATAATTCAAGAATATCCTCTTTAAGGGTATCCTTAGGATCTTTTCATACCTTCCTAAGGGTATCCTTAGGATATTTTCGTACCTTTTTAAGGGTATCCTTAGGATTTTTTTAGACCTTCCTAAAGGAATCCTTAGGATCTTTATCATACCTTCCTAAGGAATTCTTAGGATCTTTTCAGACTTTCCTAAGGGTATCCTTAGGATATTTTCAAGCCTTCTTAAGATAGAATTATGAGCTTTATTAGACTTTCCTAAGGGAATCCTTAGGATATTTTTAGACCTTCCTAAGGGTATACTTAGGATCTTTGTCAGACATTTCTAAGATAGCTTTAGGAGCTTTATCAAACCCTCCTAAGATAGACTTAGAGTTTTATCAAATCTTCCTAAGATAGCAAATATAGCCTTATGAGCTTTATTAGGAGAATTTCTTTATCAAACCTTCCTAACATTCATCAGACCTATCCTTAGAAACTTTATCAGACCTTCCTAAGATAGTTTTAGAAGCTTTATCAGACCTTTCTAAGATAGCCTTAAAAGCTTTTTCAGACCCACTTAGGATAGTCTTAGGATCTCTTTACCCAATTTGATCATGGTAGCCTGTGTTCACTATCATCATGATTACTTTTCAAAAAGTAACCATAATGAGGGGCAGCTGTGAACACGTGTTTTTGCACCCAAGCAGACTCAGACCTTGCCAGAATTATTAGTGATCAACCGGAGATCAAAGTTGGCTCTGATATAGATAAATCGGACCGTGTTAGACTAATCAGTGTCAACCGGAGGTCAAACTGCGTTTGAATGGTATGAATCATACCAAAAGAAGCTAAAGGCACCATGTAGTGATTTTAGTGGCAGCCACTATCACATGGTAGTGTTGCCACCATGAAGTCCTTCTATGGCCACCATGAAGTCCAAAGTCCACCGAAGATGCAAGTAGGTGTTGCCAAAGGGCCCCCAGGTTTTCTGCATCCACATCATCTTTTCGTCCAGTCTAACTCCAGCCTCTTCCCTATAAATATAAGCCTACATACACTCTAAAAAAAACACATCAGAATAACTAAGCAAAGTTTTCCTAAGTTGGCTCTCCCTTTAGTTGGTTTTTTTCATTATAAGCAGTTCAATTCTCTTTGGTTTCAAACAACTCTCTTTGAGTTGGAGGAATAGAAGACCTAAATTGATCTCTTTTTTAGTCAATTTAGTATCACTTTTAGTTAATTTGACTAATTAATTCAATTTGGTAATTAAAATTGGACAATAATTTAACTTTTGGACTAGTTTCATTACTCTAATAAAAGGGAAACTTCAATTAGGAAGAATTATAAGACACTATCCGCTTAAGTTGCCAAGTAAAGTATTGTATTCTAAACTCAAAATTCATTGCATCTCTCTCCTTCTATCCTTCTTTAAAATGGTAAAGTACCAATTAAAAGAACCAAAACATGATAAAATGAAAGAAGTAAAATCAAATTTTTCTTAAAATAAAACCTAACCCCTTTGTAAAAGGGGAGAACTGCGTGGGTTTTGATGCCCGTTTAAAGGAATATGCAAGTAAGCTGTTTCATAGTTTTAAATCCAAAAACACCAAAAAACCTCCTTTTTCTTAATTTAGTTTGTATTTGATGTAATTTTGGAGAATATGTGGTTAACCTAGAATTTTCATAAGGGTTAGAGTTAACATCCCTTATTTTTGGGTTTTGATGTAATTTCTTTTGCTTTATTTTTTTATTGTTTTATTATTATTATTATTATATGGATGTTGTAAATTATTTATTTTGTTATAATATATTCAACTTAAATTCCATTCTTATAACTTTCCTATGAAATAACTTTTTCATAAATCAATTATTAAATGGAAACTTAAAAATGAGTCACTTAAAACCAAAAACCTAGTCTCTAAGCTCAGTTTCTATTTGAAAGTTTAGTGATTTTATCATTGAATTTAATTTGGAGTAAAAATTAGATTTTTCTTATTTTTCCCATAAAAATTAAGATGGTGACTCTACAAAAATTTAAAGAATAAAGTTAAAGAAATGATTTATAAATGTAAGGCAAAAATTGCTTTTAATGCGTGAAAATCACCCCAAATGAGCATCTCGGTACTCGGACGAGGACTCATAGACCACCCATAATAATAATATGGAGCTCTAAATTTATAATACATAACGAAAATAAAATAATCACGTAACTTTCACTACCAGAGGAAACAATTGGCAGGAACGATTCAACAAGAATTCAACTTCTGACCCTCACCTGCAACTAAGAAAAATAAATTGAATAGGAGTGAATGTTCGACTCAGTGAATGATACTATCTAATATACTTATTTAATTCCACCTAGCTATATAATTAAGGAAAAACTCATGTAGTGTGGCATACAGACAAATAGTCACATAATCAAATAAGGATGGGAATTAGTCAACAGGAACTACACTAAATCATATCACTGGAAGCCGATCCCCCTTTCTAGCTCTCTTAATCCAATCCATAAAGTTCTATCATTATGGCCATAACCAAGTAGCGTCAAGCGATGAGCAAGTCTCGTTGTCACGCCAGTCATAACTCATCATATCATAACATCAACTCATGCCATATTTACAACCTAAGTGGTAATATTTCATCCCAATCTCATCCAACAACCACACGTAATATGCAACATAATAATAAATCATATACACGCACATGTCCCTATCCGATTACTAATATTAATGCATAATTAATTATATATTTATATAATTTTATGCACATACATGATAAACAAGAAAATATATTAGAGGGTATCACTCACAGATTAGACGACCATCAAACTAGCTAGCTTTCTCAAAGCGCCTCTTGACTGACAACAAAAAAGTTACTAGAACACTATAATAGAATACATAAATTATTAGAATAATTACTTAACACTAACTTTGAAATTAAAAGAATTATTTTCAAAAATTTACCGAAAATCTCTGCAGAACTTTCCCTAAAATAGGACCTAACCCCCTGAAATAAAAATTACAACACTTCTAATATTTAACCCATAGGCTCTCATCCAAATCAATAACTCAATTGACTCATCTTAGGTCTCCAATTCGACAATAATTATTTATAATAAATCTTACAAGCCTCAATTATTTAATCAAATTAATTAATTATTTATTTATAGCAATCCAATTAATATTCCAAATCAATTTCAATATTTAATCCATAATTATCGATACGCCATAAATAATAATAATTTTGAAATAACTCATATAACGTTACTTAATTTGTTACCTAATAATCATTCCATCAAATAATCCATTCATCCATTTATTTCAATTATCTCAATCTCTAAAAATAATTCCATAATAATTCAAAAAATATACCAACTAATTTATTAATTTATTTCGCGAACTATTCCTAATATCGATATTGAAATAATTCAGTAAAATAATTATTCTAAAACTAATTTCTAATCTAGTCTCCAATTAATTTAATAAAATTAATTACTCATTTTAATCCTTAAATAATAATTATATTACAATTAATATCTCAATAATTCATCCTCTATAATATAATTTTTCATCATCTCAATTAATTTATTATCCTAATAAATTATCAACCCAATACCACAAATTTTTCTAAATCGATATTATTTTATTGTCCTAATTTAATTACCACCTCAAACAATTATAATCATTAATATCTCATCAATAAATCCTTAATAATTCTATTAATCCAGTGATCAAAATTATTTCAATCAATTCCCAATTATCCTCCATAATTAATATACGAAAATCAATATTTCACTAACTAATTACGTTAAATATACCTAAATATATCCATCATCAATCTACTATTCCGATAATTTATTTATTCAATTTCAACTATTTGATTAAATTTTTTTAATTAATTAATTTATCTAATTTAACTACCATCTTAATTAATTTTCTCCATAATAAATTAACTTTTGGCTCATAATTTCCACAAATACCATCAAAATAATGTTTATAATAACTCCAAATTAATGATATCAATTTTTTTAATATATAACTTAAAATAAATACAATTATTAAATTTTCACTGCCTAAATACTCCAATACCAGTGTCAACATTCAATAATTTCCATAAATTTATGTCCAAATATACTTCAAATAATTTATAAATAATTTAAAACTCACTAGAATAATTTAAAACTCACTTACTTGAAATATTTGAAAATCTATGCGCATGTCTCGTTTTTCAATCTCGGTTTTGGTCTCCGATCGGGAAAAATAGGTAGCCATGGAAAGTTGGCATCGCGAGGATTTCAATGGAGCTAAAATCACCAAAAATGGTTGTCAGAGTTGGCCGGAATTAGCCAAAATAATCCATTGGTCTGTGAGCACTTTAAAAGTCCCTTAACAACCAAGAGGAGGGTGAATTGGTTATTTAAAATTTAAAGGCAAATTAAATTAATGAGATGAAAGGAAGAGAGAAAGAACATAAGAAGTTTTATAGTGGTTCGGCCAACACTTGCCTACTCCTCTCTTCAAGATCACACTTAGGTATTTTACTTTAATGATCTTTTTAATCAGGTTCAAGATCAAAACTAAGTGTTTTGATTCACACTTAAATTTTTATAATGTGTTTTTCTCACTAGGCTCACACAAAACACTTTAGAGTTATAAGAGCAGAGGAGAAGAAAATTTCCTTGACTTATCCCAACTTTCAACTAATTGAATGCTCTTCAACAACCTTGAAGAATCATAATTAATACTCTACAAGTATTAGGAAACTCAATATTTTACTCAAAAGATAATAAATGTGCTAAAGTATGAATTAATATAAGAATAGAGGTTGTTGTAATCCTTTAAACCTTCATACCAACCCACATTTATAGTCTTGCATAAAATAGAGTCATTTTGCACCATGAAATGTTTATTAATGCACTCTTTAGCTTTCCCAACAGTTAGTTTTTTTTATGTTTGTATCTGCAGAGCCACGGCTGTTACTCAAAAGTAGCGGGCGCGACTTGCCTGAAGCTAAAGAACTTCACTGCTATGACTTCACACTCGCAACTATGATTTTTACTGAGTCGCAGCTGCGACTAACTTCCTTATTTCACCATAAAATTATTAGAGCTCTAAGACACTTTAGTAGCGGTTGCGACCTCCCCAATCTCAGACGCAACTTTCTTCTTACTTGGACCTTGAGCTACTGGACTTTCTGGACACATTAATAACGGTTGTGACATATTGGTAGTGGTTGTGACTACTTTTAAATATTCTGAGTAGCAGCTGTCACTCAAGAGTTAGGACCGTGACTTTTCCTTATTCTGGGCCTTTACCTTCTGGACATACTAGACTCATTTGTCTTGATTGCAACTTCTCGATAACCATCAAAATGAGTATGTTAAGACACTAATGTCTAACAATTTTTCTCTTTTTGATGGTGCCAAACAACCATTAAGTGCATGATAAAAGTGTATGAGTATAATGAGTTTTGTGACATTTTTGACAAAACTCCTATCACCAAGTGCATTATAGTTTAAAAATGAAAAAATTTGGTCCATTGCATTTATTGCACTTATTTATCCCCCCTTTGTTTGAAATCATTCAAACAAAAGTCAAGTGTAAAGGGAGGAAATGAGGGGTTTTTTTTTATATAAAATGCATTAAAATGTATGATTTTGCAGTAATTAGAATCATGAGGAAAAAATGGCCAATTAATGTTGCAATAATACGCAACAAGGAACAACATAGCAATAGCAATATAGTTGCAATTATATCATCAAAGTGTGTTTTCCATTAATAATCAAAAAATTATTAAAAATAGCCTTAAGTGCTAATGCAGATATTGACAAGGGCAAGGCACATGTTGAGTCATTTGCCGATATTGCAACCATTGGCACTGCTTATGTTGCTAATCTTGGTGGGAGTTCCAAGGCCTAAGAAGTAGAAGCTAAGAAAGAAGAAGAAGCTCTAGCACATCCATCCATTAGTCCTCCTAAACCGTAGCTTAATTTGTGTTATTTTTTATACACTTGTTGGTATTTAGTACATTTTGTTGTTAATTGGCCCGTTTTTGGCCATTTGTTTATGTTTTGCACATTTTTGGCCGTTTGCTACGTTTACTTTTATTTAGGTACATTTGGATCATTTTAAAGGTATTGGCCTTTGTTGATTAACCATTTTTGTTATATTCTTGAATTTGCATCATCTGAGTCGGTGGCGGTAGATGGAGGCATTTCCATCTCATTAAATACTTACATCAACTCCCATTGCTTCTGTCGAAGTAGTTGAACCGCACCTTTGATAGATGATTAAGAATAACTCATCTTCTTCTCAATCAAGGTGATATGATTTTATAGCTGATGGATGCTTATTAAGATTACTCATTGATGCTCGGATTACCGGTGCTTAATCTCATCAAATCTAGCATTTATGAGAGCAGTTAGAGTAAAGGATGAAATATCACCTTCAGGTACAGGACGAGGTGCTAATGGTGGTGATGCTGCTGGAGGAGTTGTCGTTGTATATTTTTCTTTATATTGTTTCATTTAGATGTCATCTTCCCCAACTATCAGTTCTCCCCTTAACATATAATTCCCATCCCAATTCTTCACCACTATAGACATGTTGAAAAGTGTGTGTGTCTGGGAATTTTTTGTCATTGTAGGAGGTGAACTAGGGGTTGACTCGGGTCGAAACCTGAAACTAAGAATGGTTATATCACAGGCTATTTTGGTAATTAAGTGACCAACCATAATATCCCCAGCTTTCTTTTTTTAGAGGGAATCAAAATGTTTAACCAACCACCATCCTTAAGCAATCTTACGACCGTTTTCAATGCACCATAAAAAAAAAGTCAGATTTCAATATGGCACTATAGCTACTGCCTCTAGCATTTATGGGGTATGTCATAATTCGGTGTATGATTTTCAAAATGGGCTTTTGATGCTAGTTTCTTTGGAAACCCTAGAATTAAAAATAAGTTTTTGTCCAGTTATTTCACTCCAAAAAGAGTCAGCATTGAAGGCTTTTACATAATTCACTACACCATCCTCAGTGAATCTAAATAATTGACACAATTATGTGACACTGAGAGTATAAGGCTGTCTTAAGAGTTTGAATTTCATTTCACCATAATTGGACCCTTTGGAGGTGTTAACAGACAATTTAGAGAAAAATTCAAGCACTAACAATGAGTAGCAATCATGTCTAACTTCTACCATAGAGAGCCAATTAATTTTTTGCAATTTTTCTCTACCTTGGTCACCTAAACCTAACTTATCTAAAGCTACCCAATCCACATACCTAGAAAGGAGGATCGTTTGATTGGTTAAGAGAACGTTGTAGCGACTCTTCTCCTCCAGTATGAGTGATTGAAGTAGAACTTCATGATCCTAAGGGTTCCATTCTTCCTTACTTAGGTTGAGAATGAGTGGTTTTTTCCTTCCCTTTTTAAGTTGCTTTAGGTGAAAGGGATTCATTTTCTAATGAAGGAAAGGGGGAAATATCAGGTAGGTTTGGGTGTTTAAGTGGATATATGAGTTTTGGGCGTTTAGAGAAGCTTCCTCCTTTGTTTGCATGGGTCTTAAATCTTTTAGGAGCCATTGATTGATGATAAAATGAGGGAAATAGGATTCCTTTTGGCCAAAAATGATGATTAGACTTTAGAGAAGTGAGTTTTTGAGAAAAAAAAATGCTTTTAGGTTTAAGCGAAAGTGTTAAAAATGATGCAAGAAAGAGTTCCAAAGTTACTGTATAGAGAAAGTCACGGCTACGATTAAAAGATACAGTAGTTAGGGTATTTTGGTCATGGCCGTTACTCATATGGTCACAGCCGCAATTTAGGGAAATAAAGGAATTAAAAGAGATACTTAGAGTCTTGAGCACTACATCAAAGTTGCTGCCTTGATTCAAGGAAGTGCAATTCAAACACTTACACCCAGAGTAGCGGGCGCTACTTCAATGTAGCAGGCGCAATAAATGAAAACACTGCAATAATTTCAAACACTCAATTCAATATACAATCATTTATCAATGCAGTTTTTCAAGCTTATTACCATCTAGCATGCCTAATTTTCTTTTTATATAATTCATTCTTTATTCATTCAAGGGTTTAGTAAAAATGTCAGCTAATTGATCATTTAAAGCAATAAATTTCAAAATAGCATTATGATTCAAGATATTATCTCTTAAAAAATGATGTCTAATGTCTATATGTTTGCTCTTAGAATGATGGAAAAGATTCTTAGATAAATTTATGGCACTAATGTTACAATATTGATAGGAATTTTATCTAAAAGCACACCTAGGTCATTAATTTGTTGATTCATCTACAAGACTGTAACACCTCAGTTAAACCTAAAACTTGAACTAAAAAGGGGCAACCTTGGGATGTTTGCCTTGAATTGTATGTTGTGAATTATATTATGTGTTTTCGCTTGAATTTGACTGATATGCATGTTATATGATGTGTTTGAATGATTAGAGGGGGTTTAAAAGCTGTTAGGAAGAAATCGGGTAAATTTGAGTTTTTGATGAACTGGAGGCAAAATGGTCATTTCACACCCCTTGAGTTTTAATGGAAATTAATCTCATATTTGATGATAAAAAAGAATACTATGACATGGAAATAGAGATATTATGATCATTTGAATTATTGTTGGAAAGTTAAAGCCAGTAGAAAATAATTCCGGGCAAAATTTCTCGGATAGGGATTCTATTTGAACTAAGGGTAGTTTAGTCTTTTCCTTTGAATTATGGACTTATGTATGCAAGCCTATGGTATCATCCTAGGCTAACCTAAATCAAACCATTTGATGAAAAGATGAAGAAATGAATGGTTAGTAAGCTATGTTTCACAATTTCTACCATAAGCTCAATGTATAGGATTATGCCATTGATTTTTAACTTAATTTTTTCCACCCCTTCATCATTCTTCACCATTTTCACCAACCAAAACTTTCTCTTTCTTCTTTAAAAGTTTCGGCCACAATTGATGTACACCAAAGCTTATTGTTTTCTTTCATTTTTTGATCCAAATGTGTTAATTCCATCATTCTAAACACAAATCTATCCTTAGATTCAAAGAAAAATCAAGAAAAGTTGAAAAATCAAAGCTTTGAAGTTTTGGAAGAACTATTGGAAAAGTAAGTGATTTTGTAATTCTTTTGGTTCAATTATGTTCTTAAGATGTTCTTTGATGTTAATTGGTGACAAAAATGTGTTTAGGTTGGAAGAAATTCAA
>CANXYC010003694.1:0-13223 GCA_948193065.1 Aleurites moluccanus | reverse complement strand
TCTTCGTAGCAAGAAGCTCATTAAATGTTCTATCATCTAAATGCAAAGGAGTTTCTTCTACCAGACCTAAAGATTTTCTAAGGTCTTCAGCTGCTTTGTTACTTTCCTGATTAGCAGCTCTAATGTCAAGGTCAGCAATATAAAGAACTATTTTGTCTTTCCTTAATTGCAGAATTTCTTTTTCAGAAAGAGGTTTTTTCAACACTCTTTCTTGCTCAATTGCATCAAGCCTATCATTCACCAGTTTTCCTACTTCTTTTGCTAAAGCATTTCTTTGTTCTAGTGAATCGCCTATATTTCCCTTTGCATACAACTGTTCAAGTAGAAGGCTCAATTCATTATGAATATTTTGGAATGAAGTCAATCCTGAAGGATTTGAGCTGACACTTTCTTCTCTATTTAATTTTCCCATTTTTTATCTAGAACTATTGGGTGTATTTTCAATTTTTTCTTTATTTTCTAAAAATGTTACCCAATTTTCTAGACCTGGAGAATTTTCCCAGAAAGCAAGAAAAAAGTCAATTTTTCTGAAGTGCAATCTTTTCTAAATTAAATAATCTCTTTTTAGATTATCACTCCAATTTGAAGTTCTAGAGGTTACCAGAGGAGTATCTTGATCTAAAATGGCTAATTGATTAAAAATCGGATACTGCTCTTCTAGAAATCCAATTATGTCAGTTATACCACAATATTCATGGGCAATTTTATTTTCTAAGGGAGAATTTCTATAAATAGAATCAATTCTAATTAATTCGTCCCTATGTTTAATTCTCCCACAAATCCAAGAATATTCCCACTGTATCAGTAGATGCTTTTTTCTGTCTGTAATCGAAAAGTGTTTTATACTATTATACACTCTTCCAGAGATTAATGAATTCCCTCTAAAAATTTCATCCATAAACTAGCAAATTAAATAAATTTTGGACCTATATGAAAAGTATTTTGAAAACCAGGGATCAAAATGTAATTAAATGTTAGTTTATTTCTGGAAAGAGACTTTTATGTTTTAAAAACTAAAATTCAGAAATTTTATCATTACAAAATAAAGTTAAAGGATCATAGAATGCGTTAGTCTAAAGTTGAGGGATAATGACTGAAACTAACCCCAAAGAAGACTTGGAATTTAGTTAAATCTCAAACAACAATTCTGTCAATAGAAGCACAAAAACACCATTTGAGTTTGTCTATGGATTGAAACATCAAAATGTGTTTGGCTTAGTGCCTTTACCACAAGAAGCTGGAAGGAGTGCTTGAGGGAAAGCACTTGTTGTTCACAACCATCTTTGAGCGTGTCAAGGTTACTCGTCAGAGCCGAAGTTCTTTTCTGACCTGAGGCGATTGATGCAACAACTTTCATTAGGTTTTAGGATTTTTTTAGTTGGTTTTGCTTAATAAACCTTTAATTTAATTAGTTAATCAAGAACCAAGATTTGTTCTTAGTATAAATAAGGCCTAATGGGCATTGTATTATTTTTCAATTCAAATTTTTAATTCAGAGGTTTGCCTTTAAACACCCAACTGCTTTCTTTAGTTCTAAAAACAATCAACCCTATTCTAGCCTAATTGATTAGAATCTGATTGCATTTTACCGCAAATCAAAGTTATGCCAAAGATTAATCCATATGCCTTTCTGGTGGGTTGATGAGGTTGAGAGGGCTGTTGTGCAAAAAATATTGTTGTGTTGGCTTTTTAGAATTTAAAAATTTTTTATAAAACTTTTTAAAAACAATAATATTATATTATTTATTATAACGAATCTAATGATATATATTTTATATAAAATAAAAATTAAATGGATTTAAAAATATATATTAGAAATGTGTTAAATTCAGGCCATTAAATTTTAACGATATAGATTTAACACATTTATATTGTATTTTTTGAATCCATTTAATTTTTATTTCGTACAAAAAAAATATGTCATTAAATTATTATAAAATTATGATTTTTAAAAATTTTTATAAAATTTTTTTAAACTCCAAAAAGTGAACACAACATGATCTCCTTTATTTTTGCAACAGCAGCCACCGTTAATCCCTTTTTCCTCCGACTCCCTTAACAAAATCGAACATAACATGTCTCAATCAAGAAGTAACTAGGAAACTTCAGTATCTGTATTTTGAGTCTCAGAGAGAAATTCTATTGCATAATCCAATGTCTGTTGGAAGGCTTCTTTCATTATGAACCTGTATGCCTGAGAATCATTCACAAAATATATATATATCAAAACACTATCCCAATGAGAGAATTTCAAGAAAGGTACTCAATTAGCTGGTGAAAGAGTAAGGAGTAAAGAAAGGGCAAGCATTACCGACAATATTCAATATCGACAGGAGACCAATAAAAATTATGTTTTTTTTTTTATATTTATTTATATATTTATGGTATTTTTATATTTTCTTTATTTAATTTTGATGTAAAACTTATTTTTAGATCCTATTTAAGATTTTATATTAATATTTATTTATTTTTATATTTAAGTTAATTTTAATTTATTTTCCTTATTTATTTAAATACGGTGATTTGTTTCTTTTTTATAATCCATTACTATATTTAACTGTTAGAATTTTCTGAAAGTTATTTTCTATATGTAATTATATAAATTCTAGGATTGATATAACTTTTGATTGAATTAAAATAAATTTTTTGTGTGAAAGTTATTTTTTTCAATTTTTAATATTTTTTTGAATCAATTAATTTTAATACCTATTAAACTGATATTCATTTAAAATCAACAGATTTTTAGAAAATTTTCGCTGCGTCACCGGACCTCTAAAAAATATCTCCTTCACATGTAAGTAACAACGTATTTTAAAGCATAAAACTTAAAATCATAAACACAAAAAAATAAAATAAAATAAAAAATGTAGATTTAGTCAAATACTTGTCCAGTCTACTTTAAATTGGGTTGATACAAAATTGAACAAAAATTATTAAATGTTTAATTTGTTAAAGATCATATTTTCAAAAGAGAACTGACAAATAATTTGGGAAACTCCAGTATAATCAAGTTCTCGCATAATTATCCATATTCCTTTATCCTTTTTTTGTTTTTTATCTGGTGGAAGGAAATATTTTACACTGTTAAATAGCTGCATGAAATATACAAGTGATGAGAACCGAGCATAAACTAAGTAGCCAACTGAATAACCTGATAAACTGAGGTAACACCAAGTCAGCAAAACATCAATATGCCAATAAGCATGTATATTGCAGGCAACAGCAGATCTAGAAAATTAGCAAACATAAATACAATATCAACATACACACTACATAAATAGATACCTTTATTGCTTATACAATTTTACATCGAGTCTTTATTCTTTATCTTTATAAAAACTAACAAAAATAAGTTCTTTATATTATTTATTATTACAGTGAGTGTTTCCATATTTTTTAAAACCATATATGATTTTTAATTTTAAAAACTATCAAATACATCTTTTTCAATAAATGAAACTAATTAACCATCCATGCAATTTGCCTACAAGAATCGAGAGGAAAAACTATTAAGATTTGAGAATTTGCTTTAGATTCTCTCCGAGTTATACATCAGTTTTTTAGGAAATTTGTATTTTTCGTTTTCCAGAGCTTGATGTGTTAGCAAGTTTGTTAGTGGGTCAGGTGAAAATATGGCTTTGGTTAAGTGTTAGAAGTAATCAAATTATGAGTTAGGTTTGAGATGAAGTTAAGCATGGTTTGAGATGAAGTTAAGCATGGTCTTGATAGAGAGTAAATCGCAGCTGCAAGCTACTTTTGTACTTCAAAATCTTGTAAATTTCTCTGTGTAAGCTCTAAAAATGAATTAAATGCTGCCTAGTTGAGGTTCATTCTCCAGAACCTATGTTGTGTGGGTGAGTTGTGTTTGTTATCTACTCTACCATTCCAATAAAAACATACTAATGGTGCTATACTGGACCTAATGAAGGGAAAAAATGAAATTAAATATAAATTAAAAAAAAAAAAAAACAACAATAACGAGAGTACTTTATAGAACTTCAAGAAGGGGAAAAAAAATCAAGCTAACAAAATATCAATGAAAGTAGAAAGAATAAGCAAGTTAAATTTGACTACAGGGGTGGAGAATTGGTGATTATTCTACTGTAGGGATCACCATTTCGTCTATCAAGGATATCGTAATGAAATTACCATTTACCAAACATCAGGAGTGGGAGTAGAGCATTCCCATAAAATTTGAATTAAAAAAAAAAAAAAAAAAAAAAGCCCATAATTAGCCCTCCTTGAACTTGTCCTCGATGATTATCATCTTTGCACCTCCACCTTTTGCTCAATCTAATTCTCTAATACACCAGCAATGTTTTTTTTTTTTTTTTTTTTTAACAACCTAGCATGCATTTGAATACTAATGGGTCCTCGTTTATTCAGAATTTTTCAATCAACAAAATTATCGGAAAAGATAATTTCATAGACCAAGACCATAACAAAGAGTCTGTCTAAAATTCATGATAACAATTTAATAATTTATCAAAGGTAAATTTCTCTGTAAAGTACTTCAGATATTAAGGCACTTTTGAATGGTATATAATAAATGTAGAAGATATATCTTAGAAGAAAGCTACCCTTTTCCCAGGAGAAGCAGTTTTCAATCTCGTTTCTCTGTTTCCAACTCCTCTTAAGACTAAACCAGTTGACAAGGTCCTAAGTTGAGATCTGCCCTACCTTTGAAGTTTTATTCTTTTTCTTCTTCTTTTTCTTTCGAGGGTGATTTTCATTGGCAGATTGGTCATAAATATTGTAAAAAATCCTGTATATGTTACAAAACAAATTGTCTGTCATTAAGGACTAAAAAAATAAATCAACATAATGTTTAGACATGCGGTGCACAAGCATCACTATACTCGTCCATTTCCAATATCCTCAGCGGAAAAACATGGGAAAGGGAACTGTCCACACAATTCTTCACAAGTTAGAAAACAAATCATGCCCTTTGTGATTCCAAACAGCTGAAAATTGCAATTTTTGTATTCTTTTATTATCCTATTATCTTATACTATGAAATTAAGGGATCTAGACCAAAACTTTAAAATCACATGTCAATATATATGAGGATCTTTAATAACTACCATCAGAACAACATAAGAATTCGCACACATAACTGGCTAGCCTCTGATTTGGCTCATATTGCACATACCCATTGCATTTAGTTTCATCAGACTTCAACTCATCTTGATTGGATTTATCCTGATCCTCTTTGATGGCATTGGTATGGTCACCGCCGTTAGCTTCAAGAGTTTTATCTTCAGCCCCTTTTCTTCTTTTCCTCTTTGGCTTTAAACCGTCTTCAGGACCCAACTGAGGGGAAGGCTGCTGGGAATTCCATGGCAAGACAGCCTTCCTAAAAGGATGAGTAAACAACAATAAAAACTTAAAAAAAAAAAAAAAAAGGAATGCTATTTCTTTCTTAAATGGTTTGCAAAGAACTAAAACAAAAAATGCTGAAGATGACAAATACATGTCTTAGTTTGCATGGAACAAAAGGCTAAGTGACTGATGATACTAATTCATCATTTGCTTTCTTCTGATTTTCTTCATTTCTCAATAAGATAACTTGCTCTATGTTTTCACTGTTAGCCTCATCTTGCTGAGCTTTACCCTTTCTGTTAACATTGCCATGAAAATTACTCTCAGCTTCAAGACCCTTTTCCGCCTGTTTTTTTCTTTTTCTTCCTGGACTTTGCAATAGTTTCATGGACCAATTCGACAGAAGGTGGTGAGAAATGCAACGGGTTACCTCCCCTGCATGAAGGTAACAAGTTAGAAAATGTGGATTTGGGAATATAGAGTGAATAGAGAAATGCTTTTGTGATAATTACAAAATTCTTTCATTAGGAGGTTAATCTTCATAATAACATAGAGTTACTGGCAAACTGATATTAATAGTTGATTTACGAAGAAGGTAGAGAGATGAAGTAAACTGCAATTTCTATGAGATCTTTACTAAAAGTTAGTGGATAGAGGCCATTGTTAGTGGGTAAGGAATTTGATCATACTGGGGTTTAGATGCTTCTTGCCTTCAAAGGCCTTTGACAGAAAAGAAATTGTTATAGCTCTCAAGAATATTAATGGGGACAATGCACTAGACGGATTTACTATGGCCACTTTTTTTCAAAATGGAAGGCCGCAAAGGGTGTATGTACAAGGGTTTTCATGAATTTCAAGAGATAGGATTGTTAGGATTGTGGCTAGGCTAATTTCCTCTGCTCTGCTCCCAAAGAGGACGTGGCCGTAAATAATTGAAGAATTCATCTAACACATCAGTCATCAAGGAAATGCTGATGAGACTAAACAAATTCATCATTTGCATAACTCTTGTCATTTTCATTTATCACAGTCATATCTTGATTCGATTGTTCTGCTTTTGTCTCACACTGCTTGGCATTATCCCATTTAAGAACTGCTCCAATGAAAAAATCATCTTCAATTCCATTTTTAATATGTTCCTCCTCTTTGGATTGCATTTTTGGTTTCTTCTTTGGCTTTACACGGTTCTCTGAGCCTACTTGAGCAGAATATAGCATAGACTCGTGTTCATCAGACTGCCTGCATAAGTCAATCAATTCACATTCAAACATAGTTAAGAACAAGACATACAATTCAAACTTGCCAGCTAATGTGCAAAGGAAAATGTTGTTAAGAGCATTTCAATGAAAATCACAACATATCATTTCAAGTTTGTTCCACAGTCCTTTCTAGCACATTGATAAAAATTCCTAATAAATTAGTCCATATTATGTACATATACATTACCTCTTCCCAATGCTTTTAAACTGCTATCAACATGAATGGAGAAGAATTCAAAATGAAAAAATTTTCAAAAAACTTTTACATACGATTTTGTTAAATTAAAAAATAAGGGAAAAAAGTATCAATTGGTTTTATTTTTCACATAAACCATACGTCATATTATAATTAACAAACTTTATAAATACGACAAAGTTCATAACCGGAACTTCTAGTTATACCATACCTTTTCAGATTAGTATATATAAGCACATCTGCTTTTCGTACTGCCAATGTGGTACATTTGCCATCAACTTTCACCTCCTTGCTAATTGCCATCTTTGTTTTATCCTTTGTTTTTGCTTTTGCTTCTGGTCTAGTCCTTGCAGTGGATTTATAAAGGGTTGAAATAGTAATTATGTCTTCATTTTCACTGTCCAATGCTGGCATACAAGTGCCATCGTTGGCAAAAGTATTTTGCTGAGAAGTGCAGTCATTATCAGACTGACAGGGTTGGTAGCTCTTCCTAAGTCGTCTATAGCGGGCTTTCTCATTTTTAGGTTTCCTTTCATGCAATGTCTCCTCAGCCACTAGTTGATTTCAATAACCAAAGTATATCAAAAACATCAGAATAAAATTTCTTAACCCAGTAATAAAAAAGCATAAATGAACAAATATTCTTTTAATAAAAAAAAGATGAGTAAGTGTGGTTGAATAGCAATCAAAGAACATGAGGAACTGCAACTAAGTAGCATAAAATAATTTGCTGACAACATTTAGTAATCTGTGAATCCAATTTGACAAGGAAACATTAATTAACCAGATTCAGTCTCACAAAATGGCAACAACGTGCACCTTGCTTTAGCTCAGATTCATTTAGCCCACATCTTAATTTAAAAATGCTATTTGACTTGGTCATATGTGGATAATAAAACGGACATATGCATGTAAGAATTGCTATAAAATATTACAGAACTGAAGACAGCAGAGCAGTTATTTTATGAAGTAGTTGAATCATATCTGTGTGTCGATAGATGATATAAATAAAATTTAATATAACTTTTGAAATTATTCCATTTCATTTAATTGAAGAAATAAAATTGTTTGTTTCCACTAATACAAATGTGTTTAACACTGGCAATGAATCAATTGCAAGCAGACAAATTAAATTATTTCATTGAGTTTGGAGAATATTAATCTTACGGAGCAAGTGTATGAAAGAAACAAATATATGAAAAATAATTTATGAACAAAGCAAACAAATTGAAGGTTTGTACTGATGTAATGTTTAAAAATGTACCTTTACCACTAGAAATAGGAGAATGAGGGATGAGCTCTAGATCACTATCATCAGTAAAACTATCATCATACTCATCCTCACCACTATCATCAGCAGATCTTTCTGTCTCTGTATCCGCAATATCTTCTCATTAGGATTCTCTAAGCAATAACCCACTAAAAGAAAAACAAATAAAATCCAAGAAAAATAAAGAAATTCAGGTATGTTCGGTAGGCTGTAATGGAATATGATGTAATCAAATGTATTTCTAGTATAAACATTAACTAGAAATGCATATTATGAACGTATATTACGGCCTACCAAACTTGCCCTGGAAAGTTATAATGAAATGTAATGTAATTAAATACATATTTTGTGTAACCATTATACTAAAAATTAATTTGATTATATTACATTATATTCTGCCTACCAAATGTAGGCTCAATGTTTTGTAAATAAAGCAATAATAGGATACGACCCATCATCCTGGTTGTAATGGCGAGACCCAGGTAGATAGTAACTAGTGAGATGAACACTTAATGAGAAATTAACTTCATTGGCCTCGTCGAATTCTAAATTCAATTGGCATGACTCGGACTGTCGAGGAAACAAAGAGCAAAGAAAAACAAGACTACTATTCCTTATATGACACAGGACTACTATTCCTTATATGACACAGGACTACTATTCCCTATATTACACTGAACCACACTCTTGGTCTCCACAGTACCAGTCCCGAAAGTTGCATGAACCCAGTTGGAGAAACATTGACAATTTTCAATAGATTACAGAAAAACAATCATAAAACACTTGTAAGGGGAAAATTGAGAACCACCTGTGAAATGTGAAGCCTTCCTTTTGCATTATCAGGTGAATGGGAGAATGAGTTTCCTTGTTTCACTTCTGTTCCCTAGAAAGCCATTGCTTTTGCTCCAAAACCCTACACGAGTCCTTTTTCATAAACCTCTGACCGGCAAGGAAAAACATTTTTTAGAGTTATTTTAAATCATAACACAAAAATCCTTAAACTTTTAACTGAGTTTCACTGGCAATCCTTATCCGCCCCCAAACTAACATTGTTTCTATGTTGACCCTCAAAAGTCCTCTTTTTCTTTTAAAAAAATCCAATTTCAAAGAAATCCAAAATCCCTCCTTTTAGGCTCTGATACCATTCAAGTGAGTATTCTCTCCCTCTAATCTCTCTGTTAAGAGGCGGAATTATAGAGAGCTACTCCTAGAGATCTTTTAAAGGTTTTTCTTATATTTCTGATTTCTTTCAGCTTTTTATACTCGTTGTAATATCGAGAGCTAGCAACAAGTCCTAAAGGGTCTTTGTTTTCAAGGAAAAATTTCTCAAATTCACGCTGTCCAAGAGTCGACTCTTCTAAATTTTTGAACAATTTATCTATAGAATTATTTAGAGAGTCTAAAGGATCTATAATAAAATTTAATAACCATATTACTAGATCATTGTCTACACCGTGATCTAGGTGATGACAATCAGGATAAAAGCAACTCGAAGAATTACTGATCATCCAATAAACGTGCAAAAACACCAAGCCTTTCTAAATAATGGAAATTATTAAACTCAAATTCTTGGTCTAGAAAATTTTTAAGTTCAAAATCTCTTTTATTAGGCTTTTCAAGACTTTCAATCTTTTCTATAACAACAGGTAATTCTCTTATTTTTTGTTCATAAATAGCAAAGAAAGGATCTTGCAATCTAAGATTGGCACTCAACTCTTCCCTCTTAGCCTGAGTTAAAGCTATACCTCTAAGCCAATTATTATTAGCAGATCGGTTGGAAGACATAAATGTTTAATTATACAATTAAAACATTTATAATATATACCTTTGTAGACTAGGTCCACTAAGCTTCTGTAACAGCTTTAGCTTTCCTTCCAAGCTCATCACCAGCAATCTCTTCAGAGAGATATGGAGGATATGACTTACTACCCTTTCTTGGTTAGGTCTTACTGCAACACTTCTAGATATCAGACCGTTTTGAAGAATGAAAGGTATATAGAAGTAAAATAATTACACAGATAAAGACTTGGCAAAGATAGTTCTTTTAAAGAAACTCTTTATTTTATTTCACTCCCCTTCTTCAATAAGCTGAAGAGGTATATATAAACTTTTTACAAAAGAAGCTGGTGTCTATTTTACTGTTTGCCAGCTCAAAAGAGAAATGGTACAATAATTAAGATGTGTAGCTGGAATAGTATGTCAACTTTACAATATTTCAAAATAAATTGGACAGCTGGTACCTCTAGTACTATTTTCCAGTTGTATTTAGTACAATAATTACATAAAGACAAAGACTGCTTTAATTTTACAGCTAAGAAGCCAGTCTTTATCAGGGATACATTCTTTTCATTGGGACCACAAATTTTAAAGCTACTTTGGCAGACAATGGTTTAACATTTGCAGCAACTTCTGAAAAGCAATTCCTCAATTATCACGCTGAGGCTGACGTCATGGATGACATTTTTTGTCACTCCATCTGTGAGTTACTGACTGGGGCATCCATGCTTTCTCTTAGCTCTGCATATCCCATAGCTATTTCCTTTGCAACACGTTGCTCTCTGAACTGAGCAACCTTCTTCCAGACCTTCATGGTTTCAGGTTGGAAATCCAGACTTGGATCTAAATCCACTAGTCTCAGAAATAATTTTAGTGCTTCTTCTCGTCCCTTGATCATGGACAATACTCTTGTAATGGGAGTATATTGGGACCATATTGTAACAAACACTTTACCATCTCCGAGAAGGACATAATTACTTGCATAGATTGCCTTCTCCAGGCTAGCTTTGAAATTTTCAATTCTCACAGCTTAGGTAATAATCTTGTTTTCCTTATACATAATAAAATAAAAATTTAAGTTCTGATTATTAACCTTCTGTGGCTCAATAAATTCTTTAGCCATAACAGGACGAAGATCCCAAATTTGATAAGGGTTACAAACCGTTCCATCCTCACCACAATCCATAATTGTGCTAATAATATAACTGGTAATTATTCTTGAATCTGAACTTAAGAACTCTAAGGATTCCTGCACAATTTTTGGAAGTGATTTACACAGATCTTTATCATCTCTATTGATTTCGATAATTTTTGTCAGTCCTACATCTGTGTAGCGAATACTATCTTTCGCCATTTCTGAGGAAATTCTCAGATTTAGGCCTCCATATCCTTTCCAATGGATGTATGGGTGTAACATAGAACATTCCTTGAGGGAATGATCTATCGAGTCTACTTTCTTAATTTTTCTGGTATATGCCACTTTTTGATGGAATGTATGAACTCATTTCATCAAGAAGTCTATCCCTCTCCATTACTAGCTGAAGGAAATCTTCTTCATCCTTTTTGCGAATTTCAAGTTGTTTTTCTAAATAAGAAATATATAAAACAACTTCATCTGAAAAGTGTTGTAATTACTTGAAGTTTCTTTTGGCTA
The DNA here is from genome assembly GCA_948193065.1 of Aleurites moluccanus. Lineage (NCBI taxonomy): Eukaryota > Viridiplantae > Streptophyta > Magnoliopsida > Malpighiales > Euphorbiaceae > Aleurites > Aleurites moluccanus. The sequence goes on along the minus strand of CANXYC010003694.1, from coordinate 1,746 downwards.
ACCCTCCATGCAATCCAGAATACAATATAGATCCGTCTTTTGAAAGACCATAATCATACTTTATGAAGTACCAGGCATTTTCATCCTTGCAGGTATTAGAAACCTCAGGGTTATCTACCCTCATGATCTTCATGAATTCTTCATGAATGTCATCAGATTCATTTTCAAATTTTTTCATTATGACTTCCTTAGAAGATTGTTGTTTTTCCCGTTTTTTGAATTTAGTAAAAACAATATCCCAATTTAAATCATCACAATCAGGAATTTCATCCTCAAAGCCTTTTTTAGCTTTATCCTCTTTATGAGTTTGGTTTGGAATCTGTGAAGATTCACTAGCTTTTCCACTAGCCTTGGATTTATGATCTGACAGATCACCAGAGTTTTTACAACTATCCTCCTATAAAGGAGTTTGATTTGGAACTTGTAACTGTTCACCGACACTTTCATTAGCCTGTGAATTTGGAATCGATAAAGATTCACTAGCACTTTCAGAAGCCGTTTGGTTTAGAACTCTAGATTCCTTGGCACTTTCACTGGCCTTTTGGTTTGGAACCACTGAAGGTTCACCGACATTTCCACCAGCCTTCTTTGAGCCATTATGGCTATCCTCCTGTGAAGGAATTGGGCATTGCGGCCTTCCCATAGCGGCCTTTTCACCTTCATCTTTTTGATAAAGTTTTTCTCTGAATCTTTTTACTTGTTCAGGAGTAAGGCCCAATTTTCTAGCTATTGTTTCGTAAAAATCTTCAGGAACTCGTATTTTGGGCGCCAGAGGATTTCTCTCTTTGTTTTTCTAGGCCAAGGATTTCTCCTTGGGCTTTTTGTTAACCCCTTTTGGGCTAACTAGTTCTTTGGAACTAGCTGACTTCTTTTTAGAACACTCTGTAGAGATGTGTCCTTCAACTTTACATATCCAGTGTAACACCCATTATTTTTCCTAAACAATCCTTGTGTATATTTTGGGTATAAATTTATTTTTATTGGCTTAATTAATTAATTTTGAAATAAGTATAAATATTTATTTATTAATTACTTATAATAATGATAGAAAATGAGTATAGAAATTTTGTGAGAAATATTGATTGAGTTATTGAAATTGCGTGAGAAAATGCTAAGTGTTAAAGAAATTGAGAATTTGAGTCTTCAGCGAAATTCTGTGAAAACTGGGTTAAGGGTTTTCAGCCGGCATTGGCGAGCAGGCCTTGTGAAGAAGCAATGCCGAGATGGCCTTGCGGAGATGCAATGCCGAGCTGGCCTTGAGAAGGGGCAATGACGAGATGGCCTTGCGAAGAAGCAATGACGAGATGGCTTTGCGAAGAAGCAATGCCGAGCTGGCCTTGCGAAGAGGTCTTGCCTAGCTGGCCTTGCGAAGAGGAAATGTGAAGAGGAAATGCGAAGAGGTAAGTGCGAGACGGCATATGCTAAGAGGCATGTGCGAGCCGACAATGCGAAGAAGCATTGGAGAGCAGAGATTGACGAGCTGAGTCTGGTGAGCCGGCAATTGGCTAGCTGAACCAACAGAAATTGAATTTTAGCGAGGCAGGACGAATAAGTGCACAGTAACCGGGATTTGCAATTTAGGCAGTAGCCTATTTATAAGCAACAGCGTGAACACTTAGCCATTTCTTTCTTTCTTTTCAACGCTCACAGCGAGCTTCTTGTTTTTCTAAAACCAATCACTGTTCATCGTCTTCTTCATCCGATTTCCACGTTTTTCCACCAAATTTTTCTGGAGAAATTTGTGAA
>CANXYC010003659.1:0-10570 GCA_948193065.1 Aleurites moluccanus | reverse complement strand
ATCCATATAAGCATAATTCATATCTTTATTTTTATCATTTCATAATTTCCTCTTGTTCCTTACTGATCAAAAGATGTATCCCACATCACTAAGGAACAAGGGCAACCCAAAATATAACAATTCATACATCAAAATATTATCATCCTCAATAACCAACTACGAAGCTCTAGAGTATACTCCTAATACATACTATACCCTAATACCATACAATGAATATACATAAATATATTTCAAAATAATTACAATGGAGGCTTTTTGGAGGAATAAATTAAGAAGCTTAATCTTTTCTACTAGCTCCCTCACGAGCTACACTATCACCTAAAATCCACAGAAGAGGAGTGAGCCTTCAACTCAGTAAGATATGAACATGAAATATGAAAAAAATATGTATACATATATATTAATCCAAAGGAAATATCAATTCCAAGAACATGGGTAAGAATCATCAAATGGTTAGGCTTACAAGAACAAAAGTGCTCACAATCGAATAGCACTATCAAGTAACGTGGTAGAACTACAGAATGCATCACTAGCCATGCTACCTATCACAATAGAGTGCAACGGTAGTCCTTGCTACCTTATCACAAACGCATGCTTAGCCAGGCATACGCCTAGCGCTCGTGGTCCCCTCTAGGTGGAACACTGATAAAAACCCTATCAGCTAGGTTCCCAAAGTGCACAATGGACCAATGAATTTACTCTCATTGGGAAGAGCATTCTATCTATATGGTCATATGATTTCAATCTCACAAGAATCATATTGGTCACAAGACCATCAACATATATCATAAAATTTAGTCAAGTTTAACAAGTAGCAATCAAATGAACTTGATCCAAGAAGGTTGACCAAGTCACTTACATTATATACATATATGGAATCACATGAAACAAATGGTAAATTTTGGTTTTAGAATATCATAAAATTTTCATTTCCTGGTCCGATAAAATAATATCAAGTAAATGAGAATTATATAGGTGAATATTAAGAATACTTGATCATATCATTTCAAAGAAGCAATAAGCAAATGCAATGTTCGTACTTACCTCTACACAAATTACTATTGAGTTTCCTTTAACAGTTTGCTCAATAATAATCTCCTCAATTTCCTTGATTTTCTCCTCCGAAGAAATTTTTCCAAATATTCAAAATTAGGGTTTTCCTAAATCAATAATACTCAATATGATTTCTTAACATTTAACCATCTTAGAGTTTCTATTTTTTTTTTTAATTCCTAACATCTATTTAATCCATCTCTTAAAGAAAATCTCAAATTTATTTCAAATTTACTGTTCATGTTACTATTCATGACAGTTCATAAATTCTGATTTCTCCAACATTAATTACCATTAATAGCTTCAAAATACTTGTAATAAATTCTATATACCCATAATTAATTATTCTAACTACCAGACTTTATTAATCTAAAAGAAAATGACATTTGAAGAAAATTTACCTTATTTCTTCAAAACTAAATTTCCTGAGATAATCTGCTTGAAACTGATGATTACTTCCTTGAAATATGATAATCTAGAGATTTAATGCATTAATTTTGAGTATTAATGCCTTAGAAAATAAATGGAACTATTCTGAGATGAACTGAAGAAGAACGAAGAGAAGAAGAAAGAAAATCGTGCAGAAAATCGCTACTGGATACTGATTAAATAGGCCATTGCCCCAAAATCCCGCCTCGGCAATGCTATCCCACCTCAGCAATGCTACCTTACATAAGCCAACTCGCCTTGGCAATGCTACCTTGCATAAGCCAGCTCGCAATTCCCACTTCGCTAATCTGCTTCGGCAACGCCACTTCTTATAAGCCACTCCGCTAATCCCACTTCGCATATCCAATTCGCATATGCCACCTCGGCAATGCCTCTTCGCCAAATCACTTTGCCTATCTCCCTTTTTACATATGCCACCTCGATAATGCCTCTTCGCCAAATCGCTTCGCCTATCTCCCTCTTCACATATACCACCTCAGTAATGCCTCTTCGCCAACTCGCTTCGCCTATCTCCCTCTTCGTATATGCCACCTCGGCAATGCCTCTTCACATAATGCCACCTCGCCTATTCCTCTTCGCCTAACTTCACTTCGCATATGCCTCTTCGCCAATTGCCACCTCAAAAATTTCACTTTGCCACTTCGCTAGCTCGCATTGTCAGCTCGCAAATGCCACCTCGCATTTGTCGGCTCGCTAATACCAATCTCTGCCAAGCTGGAACCCTTCCTCAACAACTTATGTTTAATCCGCTCGCAAATGAGCTACAAACTTCCTGATTCTTTTTGTCACTTAAAATAGAATACAAGGGTTCAACATATCCAAAATTCAAATCACAAAGGCAACTACACCGACCATGGTGACTCTCTAAAGTTCACCCTGACTTACTGCCCAAAATTCATCCGAACAGACCTGAGAAATTCTACTCTCTATTGAGTTATACTTATTAAAATCTCCTAAAATTTTACAGCCAACAACACAACACATAAAGGAACATTTCTCATGTTTACACTTTTGGCTTAAACAGACTCAGTCATTCCTAGAAAATTCAAACATACCCAGATTTCCTGCAGAAATAATAAACCAGACAGGTCCTGCTCAAGGAGGCATAACTCCTCACACACACAGAATTTTACAGAACCACTTTATAGAATTAAAGATGAGATTAAATACACAACTTTTATGTTTTACACTTTACCAAATTATTCCTTTAAAATCAAGAAATTAGTCTCACAAAAAAAAATACCTTGCAACCAGAATTTTTGCATCTCCTCAAAACATTCATGTCTTCAATTAATTAAATTCAACAACATAAAATTAATTAAAATGATAAAAAATTGCAGATATTACACCTTGCCTTCATTTCTAAAATTGAATCTAGGAATATCAATAAGGCTTTAGAGGATGAAAGTTGGGTTAAGGCCATGCAAGAGGAATTGAACCAATTTGAGAGGAACAAGGTTTGGACCTTGGTTCCTAGACCACAAAATCATCCCATCATAGGTACCAAATGGGTGTATAGAAACAAACTAGATAAGGTTGGTGTGATCACTAGGAACAAGGCTAAAGTGGTGGCAAATAGGTATAATCAAGAGGAAGGAATAGATTATGATGAGACCTTTGCACTGGTTCTAGACTTAAGGCAATTAGGATGTTACTTGCATTTGCATGTCACATGAACTTCAAGTTATATCAAATGGATGTTAAAAGTGATTTTTTAAATGGTTTTATTGAGGAGGAAGTTTATGTTGAATAACCTCCCGATTTTGAACAATTTGATTTTCCAAATCATAAGTGTCATGACCCGAAAAATGGGCATGATGGTCTTAGGATGTGGGTACAGTCAGTGACAACCAACACCCATAGAACCCATGGAATATCTGAATACTATCTTGTAATAATCATATTCGACATTGATTTATATCCACAATCTCATTTCATAACATCATATGATCCATATTGTTCCATTTTCAAGTCCAACTTAATCAAAATGAAATATTTATATTAACAATCCAAAATAGCATTTTATCATTATTCCATTACTAAAAACATCTACAGCCATTTATTGATACAAACCATGGAGCATTCTAGATTAAAACCAAAATTCATAAGTATCTGATATTTATTTAATAAATAATAAATAGCAGTTCCTCAGAGAAGAGACTGGAACTGCACTATTTCTCAAAACCTAAAATTGTTAACCAGAAATTGGGTGAGTATAAAAATACTCAGTGAATTTACTATATACCAAATTACATGCAGAAAAGGTGATAGGTATTAGGAATACAAAATTTAATAATCAAGGATTAAGGTTATGCACACCAATGCTCACAAGGAAATATTTCAGGTGTATAGAAAGGAAATAGTACCATTAATATAGTAATAAATAAAACTGGGTATCAACAATAATCAAATGTGGGCCCGTGTATATTTAAGACAGATATAAGGGGTCTATAGCTATAGTTGAATATCCACTGTGTACATAAGGTGGGCCAGACCTTATGATTGAGACAAGTCCCTTCCCAGCTAGGGTCCTGGACAACTAGCCCTGTCCAGTAGGCCACTGTGCATAGAGCTGATGGTTTTCCCCTACTACCCCATCAGTATAGTAGTTTTGTCAAATACACATATATATATATAGTAACAAATACAATACAAGATATCAATAAACCAGTTTTCATATTCAGTATCCAATAATAATATAGTATACGGTATTGATAGTCTGTGATAAAAAAATATAACAATTTAACTATCTATCGGTTTGGTATCAATGATGGGTTAATCAATAAACTCAAGAAGCAAATATAAATGGAGCAAGAATATAACAACTCATTGTCATTATCACATTTCTGTTGGCTAGCCAATGTCACTGGCGACAATGGCATTGGGCATAGGCAAGTAACATAAATATCAATGGTTCATTTAGGACTTTTGTCGAACATATGGTGTGCATAGGTTTGGTTTCTAATTGGAGGGATTTGGATACAATATTATCAAAGCCCAAATTATCAATGTCAAGCTCACAATACAATAGAATAGGCTTAATAAATTCCATAATTAACAATATTAAATCAACAATAATAGGCTTGGAAACATGATGAAATTCAAAGAAAAACAAAGGCAACCAACACCAAAAGTCATTCAGCCAAGAGTACAATTCCAAGGCAAGGGTCCAAAATTCATTTCAATGTTTTAAACATGTAAATTTGCATATAGTAAGCTCATCTCAATGCTTAAATCTCCAAAATGTCCACCAAATTCACCAATTGTGCTATAAAAGTCAAATAACACAACTTTGTTCCAAACAATTTTCTATTAATCATCAAATTAGGTTCTACTAATCACTAATAACTATAATTTAACTAATTTGTTAACTATCTAACTCTTAATCAAAGATGGGTATGAAATATAATCTATCTAGGGTTTCAAATTTGGGGGAAATGGTTAAACTATGCTAATTGATGCAATTAAACAACTTAGCTATTTTAAAAACCATCTAAAACACCTAAATAACCCTTTAATCAAAACAAATTCATAACTTACATGGAGGGGAGATCTTGGCCGAACACAAAAGGGAATTAATCCCAAGAATTTGCTAGCTTCCTTAATGAAATTGAGATGGAAAATTATTGATTTAGGTTTGATGCTAGGTTTTTAATTAGTTTTTCTTTAGTTTTAAATCAAAATTTTGATTGGATTTATGATTGAGGAATTCGGCATGCATGAGAAGGAAAGGAAGGTGAAGAAGACATGGTGAGAAAAATATCTATTCAAGCCTTTTTATAGTGTAAAATTTGATGCATTTGCAAATAAGTCCTTCATATTCTTCGTATTTATGTTTTTACTCGATAACTTCCGTAATTTATTCTGGTTATTCTATTAAGATTCAACTTTGGATGTGGGAAGTAAAAAGGCTCATTTTGAGATGTTCTATTTATTAAAAATGGTTATGGGTTAATTCTGGATCCCAGACAGTGGATTTCTAAAATTGCCCCTAAAGTTACTAGAAATTATGATTTTGCCACACTTTAAAATTTCAGTGTTCCCAAAGGTTTTTCAGTTCTTTCATTTCACCATAATTTCACATAAAATTAACTAACTTAATCCCCCCAGGTCTGGGTCAGAAATTCTTAAATTAGTCTGACTGTTATTTCCCTTGGCAGTGTAATTAACACCGGTATTCTCCAAGATAGTGTCACAAAAGTGACCCGACTGAGGTTCAAAAATTCATGAGTGTTATACTCTACCATTTTCTATATATTTTAGCAATCGATTGAGCCTATTCATGCTTAAGTCAATACCATATCTATTACTATATTCCAATATATCCATATTATCTACTCACTGTCTGTTGTCTACTAAGGTGTTACACTTTTTCTCATAATCGACATTACCTAAATTCTTATTGTACATCTTATATATTATTTACCTCCTTAGTTTGATGTTTAATGATGTATATTAACTCACTGAGTATTTTTATACTCATTCTATAGCTGTTTATCATTTTACAGGTGTAAAATTGAGATGTTTATATCCAAGTCATTCTTTCTTCGACTTGGAAAATCCAGTGCTTCAAGGTAGTGATTTAATATTAAAAAGTCATATGTATAAATCTCTTGAGCTCCATGGTACTGTATGTCGATAGACTAATGATGTAAAAATATTATATGAATATTTGTTAATGACAGCCGATGTGAAGGATATTAATCATAGTATGGGAAACACTTAAAAACTAATAATGATTAAATTAATAACAAAGATAATGATACTAAAATAATAAGGTTAAAATATAACGTGACATAAGAAAAAAAAAATTATAAGTACTTAGAAGTGCCATGAATGTTTACTAAATTATAAAGTGGAGGGTATAAGGATGGCAAATTATTGGGAATGTAAAATAAATTTTTGTGCAGGCTGTGTAATTTTTGAAAGACCCGATTTTGAGTCGAAAATAACATTAAAATTACAAAAGAGATTCTGTCGAAATTTTTATAAATTTAATAAGTAATAAATGAAATTTGAATATTAATAAATGGGACAAGAGTAAATAATTGATAAATTAGCATTGTAACTGGGTTCTACGGGTTTCCGGTGACCTTAGGTCTACTCGTGCCCTAGGACCGTCTCATTCCAAAAGTGGGACGTGACACATATGATTCTGATGGCACTGACGACGCTACATTCTGAATTGAAATGAATCTGATACTATGATTTTGGGCTTTTTCGAGCTACGAAAGGACATGATGGTCATTTTGGAGATTCTAAAAAAAGGGGTATAAATAGGGGTTCACTTTCCCATCTTCTTCATCTTCACTCATTTTCTTCATTTTACTTCTCTCTCTAAAGCTTATCTCTCTAGATTTTCTCTCAACTTTAGTCATGGATTCTGAAGCTAAGTGTGCTCCAACTAGGGTTCATTGAAGCTACGAGGCTCCGTGGGAGAATGACAATCCCAAGAATTTGTTGCAAGAGCTTGAGGAGCACATCTCTTGGGATGGCAAGATTGAGGTATTTTTTTTATATGTTATTTTCTTTTATACACTGTGCTTCTTTTATTCATTCTTTTCTTTTTGTCATTTTCTACTTTTAGCGCATGACCATTAGGAATAGAGGTGGTAGGTCGAATCTTGCTTATATAGCAGAGAATATGGGTACTGGGATATTGAGAGATTTGATTGTGCCTACTAGATTTGTGTCATTTCTGGGACTCAAACCTCCTCTTGATAGTAATATTGCCTTGATAAAAGCATTGGCTGAGTGGTGATGGGATATCACCAATACTTTTTATTTTTCATGTGGTGAGCTGACTGTGACCCCTATGGATCTGTGTATGCTGACTGGGTTGAGATTTGGATCTCGCCCACTCGAGACCTGTCCCGATTGGCGAGTTTTCTTTTCTTCTGAGGACATGGTGAGATTCATAGGTTAGGATCATTCCCATACACACAGTACTGTCACGAGCACTTAGCTTCAGGCACGTCTAAGAGACATGGAGCCTTTTAGTGGTGAGTTTCCAATGGCTAAGCCTGTTGCTCGCCTCATGATGCTGATATTAACAGGTTGTACTTTTGCTCACACCCGTTGAAATACTGTTAATCTGAATATCCTTTCCAGCTTATTGGATTTGTCACAGCTTGAGTCATATGATTGGAGCTCAAAAGGAGGAAAACACGTACCAACATTGGGTTTCCACAGGCTAGCTTTGCGATTCCACAGGCTCCCTTGTGGTAACTGCAAAGGTCATTGAAGTTCCACGGAGGCAGCCACGGTCACTTTACTGCTTTTCGGCCAATATTTTATTTTTGGTTCGTTTTAAGTTCTGTTTTCGCTCTTTTTTATTTCAAAGGTCTCTAAAGCTCTCCAGAGATTCTTGAAAGTTTAAATGCTCAATGGAAGGCTTGACTCTTGCTCCAAAACCTGTACAAATCTTGTCGTGTTTTAGAGGTGTAAAAATTACGTGTTCATAGTTGTCCCTTATCGTGGTTGCTTTTTAAAAAAAATAATCATGATAACCGTGAACACAGGCCATCACAATCTTATAGAGATAAAATAATCCTAAAGCTATCCTAGAATGATATGATAGGCTCCTAAGGTGTCCTTGAATAGTGTCTTAAAAAAGAATTCTAAGGATAGCATGTATATATATGTGTGTGTAGGGGTTGTTCCTTAGTACAGATTTAGAATTGATAATTTTTTATCAAATTTGTGATATTTGATGGGATTCTTGCTGAGATACTGTCTTTTGTTGATTTGTTAAATTTTTTTTTTTTTCTGTCAATTGTCTGTTTGTTGTAGGGCTTTTTCTTTCTCTTTTAAATCTTGATTTTTGTTATGATTTTTGTATTTTGCTTTCGAGCTTATTTAAATGTCTTGGCTAGATATTGAAGTTTTTCTATTGCCATATTATTTTTATTTTTATTTTCCTATAAGATGAAGAACTGATGAGTGAGCTGAAGAACAAAACACTACAGTCACTTTAGGAGAAAGTTTTATTTATTTATTGTCTTCCATATATTTTTTGTATAATAATTTATTTGAAAATTTTGTTTATGGGATTTTCGACCACATATATTTTGATATTAAAAAAAATCAAGATTAACGGTTTGAGATGTATTATGTGATTTTTTTTATATATATATTTTTTCATTTTCTTATCCTGATTCTTTTTCTTTTTCTTTTTCTTAATTTTGTCATTTTCTTTCTTTGTTTTTTTTTTTAATAGTCAACCCAAATCCCAAATCAAAGAACGCTAACAAATAACTATTAATTATTTTTAAGAAGAAGGTCGTTGTTTCATTGCTTTTAATTTTTCTATACTTAAATTGAGAATAGTAATAAAACATATTTTTTCTATTTCTACAGAAATATGACATTTTAATTGAGAGGAATGCTAAGAATGGAAGCTTTTATCTTCAGTCAAGAGTTGACAGGACTAAAGAATATTTAGAGGTTTTACATCATGGCAAAGGCGAGGATACACCTAGCTAAGAATTTTGTGAAGATCTTTCTTTTATAGCTAAATTTTTATGGTTTGCATATTAGATAAATAAGTTTGTGTAATTTTTATCTTGTATAGTTAAAATCATTATTTAATGAAATTAGAAATATATAATTATTAACTTTATTAAAATTTAATATGTTAGTGTTAAGCTCACAGCATCATGCGGATAATTTAACTGATTTTGTATCTAAAGGTAGCAAGAGAAACAGGGTCTCACAAAAATCATACCTTTATCTACATCTTTGTCATTTTAACATTGAGGAGTTTGGACGAGGATATTAAAAAGAGGCAGGTACCCATGTGATAGTGACACATTAAAAGTACTTTATAATAGACAGAAATGAGCATAGTTTTCATTCCAGCTCGATTATAAAATTAATAAAAATAGAATATTAGAAAATTAGAAATTTAATAAAAATTGAATAGGTTAAATTAAAAATAATTAAATTAATATTATATATAATATTAAATATATAAATTTTATTATAATTTGACATTTATTATTTATATATTTAAAATAAATTTTTTCGTACATATATAACTATAAAACACTCATTGAATTATATATAATTTCAAAATTAAATATTCACAATTTTAATTTAATAATATGTATATATATATCCCACTGCCCCATTTTTTTCACTTATTATTATTTTTATTATAATATAACAAATATATAATAAAATAATAAATAATGTTTCAAAATGAAATAGAAAAACATGAAAAAAAATAAATAAAAACAAAGTCCAAACAATGACAGCACACAGTGATAGCGCGCGCACACCCCTCACTTCTCCACGCGCACACATTCACTAACTTTTCATTTTCTTTTCATTTTTTTTGGTATTTCCTACGGTTACTTGAAGTAATATTTTATTTGAATTGAAAATAACAAATAAAATGTGTTATAATAAAAGTGAAACTTGTTTTCTTATTTAGTAGATTTTTATTTTTCCCTCCCATTCAATTATATTTTCCCGGCAAAATGAATAGAGCAAAATAAACAAATAATAAATTATTAATAAAAAATAACTAAATTGATTTAATAATAAATATTATATGAAAATATGAAAATAGAAAATAGAAAAAATGATGTGTTTATAGCAAAATAACATATTATACCTATAATAATGGGTTACCCAAATAATAAGGTATTCCACCCTAACCACAATAGTTTCCCGCCAAAAAAAATTAGGAGCTAAATGTTGGGTAGAAAGTAATGAAATGAAAAAATAATTTTTTTTTTAATTTGTAAGTTGAAATAATTTTGGATAAATTATAATTTAAAAAAATACTGTAAAATATTTTTTTAATTTTAAGAGTAGTAATAAGTTGAAATAATGTTGGACAAATTATTTATTAGAAAAATACTGTAAAATATTATTTTAATTAAAAAAGAAGTAATAATATAAATAAAAACAAAAAAATTATTTTTCAGGAAATTTAAAAATTAGTAATAATAAGAATAAAAAAAATTAAACTCAAAATTATAATTTGGAATATTATTTCCCAAATTATAATGTGAAACAATAATTTATAATATTTTTTTTAATTAAAAAGTAGAAATAA
>CANXYC010003641.1:0-22317 GCA_948193065.1 Aleurites moluccanus | reverse complement strand
GGTTTCTACTTACCACTAGCAATTTCTGATTATTTGGGGGTCATGATGTGTGGCAAGATACTGCTTATGATCTACTTAAGTTAGAAAGGTTCAATTGGAGAATTGATTATGAATTAAAGAAGTTTAATTCATATAATCCTTGTTGGACAAGTGAAGAAAGAGTTTCAAACACAAAGGTAAAATATCATAAATCTTTAATCTAATCTTTGATTTTAATCAACATAGAGATCTTGGATTGTGATTTTTTTTGTTTTCTGCTGCGCCTAACGGCCTAAATCCCAACAACACTTACTAGCTAGTTTTCTTGATATTTAGAACCTTGATTTTAAAAGTAAATATAATTACTTGGTGCTCTTGTCTTCCTTGATCTAATGGTCAATGTAACGCCAAAAAGACCATCAGCTTTCTTGTACATGGATATTTCATTCATAATTTTGTCTTAGACGTCTTGACCTCAAACTAATTTTCCTATGCAAGAATAAAGTCCATTTTTAATCTCTTCATCAAACTCTATAGATGGATTATCATAAAAAAAAAATGGATTTAGGAAATGGCCAGCAGCATATAAAGGTTGGTGAAGCTGGCATTCCTATCTCTCATCGATAATTTTGAAAACATCCTTGTACTTTTCCTCATTACCATTGAAAGTTTTTATAATAGCTTCCTTAGCTCGATCAATTGCTTCATATGTGTATCCCATAGTTTGTTTCCTTCATTATCAACAAGTCAAAGAACTCAAACAAGTTATCTCATAACCTTAAGTGTGAAAATAGTGTTATTCCAAAAGGAAAGCATTAAAATTGTTTCTACAACACATTTAGCTTTTGTCTCTTTTTCCCATTTACAAGATACCCATTCTTCTAAGGTGAACATGGCTCTCAATGAGTTCTTTTATTAGTGAATACATTTCAAAGTGAGATATGAGGTGCAGAATCTAGTTTTTCTTGGCCTAATTAGCTCCATTTTCTTTGTAAATTCCCTCATTATATTCAACACACCAGTATGGTTATATATATACCCTGTCAAGTTCATAGCCCTTTCTAAAGTCTTATAAACTTTAGTTGTTTTCCATTGTGTTGCACATACTGTCCAATATATGTGAGGTCTTTTTGCTTCTAAAAACCTGCCACCCAACTTAAAGTTAGAGCCATTATCTGTTATAACTTGTACAATATTATTTTCTCTAATTTGTTCAACAAATTCATCAAGCAATTGAAATGTTTTCTCACCAATTTTTATCATTGATGATGCATCAATGGACTTCACCAATTTAGTTCTAGCAGAACAGATAACCAATAAATTTATTAAAGTGCTATTAGTTTGACTACTCCACCCATGAGCCATAATAGAACAACCATGCCTCACCCATACATCTTCATGATTCTTCATCAAATTATTTGTATATAATATTTTTTCTTCAAAAATGTAACTATTAGTTCATAATAACTAGGAGGCTTCAAATTTGGACCATATTGCCCAATATCTTCAATTGCCCATTTAAAAAGAATCTAAATGAGCAACATTGAATGGGATTTCAGCTTAGTAAAAGAATCTACTTATATATTGACATGAGTCTTGTCTCTTTATCATATGAATCATTCATGTTTGTCTGCCTTAATTTTCCTTGTCTTTTAAGTTCCACTACTATTTCAGGTTTTCTTATCAAAAAAGAATCGAGGGGACCTCCTTGTCTTTGTTTCTTAGACATGATCTTTTTCAAAAAATTATTGATAGTAAAGAAAATTAGGAAAAAATAATAACAAAATAGAGGGAGGCACCAACGTTACAGTGAAGTAATAGTTTTAAAATAATTTAATACTTGTTTTTATTATTGGTGTTCATAGATGGGACCACTAGTGCAGAATTTGTATTTAATTAGTTTTCTCATTGTAGATTCTTTAGCTAAGAGATAAATACAAAAAAAACCTGATAAAATAAAATCCTAAAAAGAAACCCTTGATGTTCGTATAATAGCCTATAAGATATATACTAAAAAAATCTAAAAGAAATATTAAAATATCTTTTAGACTTCTTCTTGAAAAGACTAATTAAAAAGTACCAAACTACCTTTATTTTCTAAGAAAAAATAAAAGACAAGGGTTGGATTTTTAGGTAAAAGAAAAATCAGAATCTTAAACTTTAATAGATGTGTGCTTTGTGCACCTTGCCTACCCCAAAATCTTACCTAAGCATTAAAGGCGAGTGTCTAGTTAAACACACCTTGTTTATATATTCTTGAAGTGCTAACTTGAATTATCATTATGCCTTAGTGTCTAGGCATGCACCTTGTACTCCTTTGACTACATTGGACATGACTATTTTTTGACATCAAATATATAACTCAAAACATGAAAAAATTAATTATACCATTAACACACACATATATATAAAGTCATAAAATAAATCTAGCAATTCAAGCACATAGGAATAAATAATTCAATGGTGAAAATCAAGCCCTAATAGCTCTAATATTGCTATTGAAAAATAATGACAATAATAAGAGGGATGACATAATACATTTTGGAATTCAAATACAATATACAAACCCACAGTTGTTTATACACACTCTTGAATTATGAACAAATCTCATAGGAAGAATAATCTACTTGAACATTATTCTCGTCAATATGAATGGATACTAGAGTCGTCCATAGAAATTTCACACTTCAAATCTTATGGTAATAGATGGTTATCCTATATAGAACTAACGTAAAGAGATATTATATTTTATCGAGGTTGAACGAAAATAAATTACATAAAAATATTACTATTAATTTTCCCAATGTCTATTAAATAGTAGTTAGAAAAATACAATAACCTTAGTGAAAACTTATTATATTTCTATTTGTCCTATTCCTAATTGAATAGGAACTAATCCACCATAATGTGAATGTACATGTGGTCCCACAGGACCTATAGATAACATGTTCAATTAAATTTTAATAGCTAACAGATCTTGATTGTTTACTCGATTATTTGATGAACATATCAAATTATATATTAAATGATAGAAATGGGTCCTCTCTTTATATATTACAGTTACACTTATTTTCACAAAAAAAAAAAAATTAGAATAGAGTTATAATGTATTCAAGGGAGATAAAACTAATTTATTTTCTAAATAAGCATAAATATAGTGATTTCATCAAGCACATAAGACTAATAGAATTAGAAAGTTCAATAATATATGTATTCAAGATCTAAAATCAAAGAATTTAATATAGTTATATGATAATAAGATTTATAAAAAATTGATGAGGTAACTTCAAATATATATTTTTCTCCTTTAAAAAATTCTCTCTCTTCGTCGGTTCTTTCCTCTTCTTTTTCACTAGAGCCTCTCTATCAACACCCATTCCCTTTTTATTTTTAACTTTTTTTAGTTTCTTTTAGTTATAGATCTCATAGATCTAAAGGTAGATGGCTCTTGATCATTTAGATATATGATTTTTATTACCTTCTTTGTGGGTATTTTGATCTTGCTAGTGAAGACTTTTTTTAAGAGGATTACCATGAGTCTTAGCCTCGCAATGTATGAGCATTTTGTGCTTGGATAATGAGGATAGTTCAAAGAATTTACTCTATCAACTAGGTTTGTAAAGTGCACAATGGACAAATGAATTTACTCTCATCAAGAAGAGTGTTCTATACATATATATGTCATAGGTCATATAGCTTGGATTTCACAAAGAATCATAGGTCACAAGACCATTAACATATAAACATGAATTCATTCAAGTTAACAATTAGGTTTCATATGAACTTGATCCAAGAAAGGATGACTAAGTCATTTACAACATGTAAAATGATTACATGGAATAAATTATTATTGGTTTGAGAACATCATGGGAATTTCATTTAATAGGTTAACAATACAATATTTCATAACATAAGAATCATATGCATGTATATTATGAAGGTTTGAACAATCAATTTCAAGGAAACAATATACATATGCAATGTTTATACTTACCTCGAAGCAAACTATCCTTGTATTTCCCTTAATTACTTGTACATTCAATAATCTTCTCTATTTCCTTGAGTTCTTCTCTCCTATGACAAATCCCCAAATATTCACAATGAGAGTTTATGCCCAATAATGTTCATACATAGTAAATTCTTATGATTCTAATCATCTTTTAGAATCCTAATATGTTTTCTAACTTCAATTTAATCACCTATTATAAAAATATGAAAGATTAGAATGAATAGTTACTATTCACCCAAAACCCTATATCCATATATATCTTACTTATAATCCGTAATAATTACTAATGATGTTTTTAAACATCTATACTTAACTTATATTCATATATTATAACCATTAATTAACTTATCTTAAACTTAGAAGTGAGTTTGGAATAAATACCTTGAATTCCAAGAAATGGAGAATCCTTGAGAATTCTGAAATGTTGATGTTTCTTAAAGGTTTGATTATTAATTCTTGTGTTATTATGATGAAATAAATATTGGAGGATGAATATTAATGAATTGGTAGGTGGTTGGGACCATTTATGAAGAAAGTGGAGAAGAAGAGTTGATAATAGAATAGTTTGAAATAAAAAAAAAAAAAAAAAAGAGTTATCATATATATAGGCCCGACACTTTCACGCCCATAAAAAGGGACTTAACGACCATGAAAGGAGTTGTTCACATCTGGGTTCAAAGCACTTATTTACAGCCGTGAAGGAATGTTTCACGCTCGTGAAAACAAATCTAAAGAGTTGGCCAAATTACATAGAAGTTTTTCTTATGGAGGTGAAAGATGTCTCACGCCCGTAAAGAATACTTCACGCCCGTGAAAGGCTTGCTGATGGGAATCTCTCATGTTTCTCTATTCTAACTTATCCAAACTTAATCAACTTATACATACACATGTTTAATACCTCAAAATCAGTCATAACTCATCATGTCTCAACATATAATCATTCTAGGAGTAATCTACACTCAACATAATATTCTAGATTATCTATCATGCACATATAAACATACATATACTAACATTCATCAAATAAACATGAACAAATACATATCTACTCTAACGTTCCAAGTACTGGGTATTACATTTTTATTAGGCAAAATACATCCCGAGACCCATATACTTTCTCATTTTTGGCTATTGACTTATATAGTTTGGTTTTTGTTGATTAAGCCCACTAATTTTTATTTTTCAACACATCAAGTTCTTTTTTAATGGGAACATACGGAAGTGGCATACATGCATATTAAAAGTGCATGAATTAAAATCAGAATGTTGATTGAGAATGACTTTAGTGACATGGAAAAGAAAAAATAAAAAGAAATTCTATCAAAAGTTAGAAAACATCATCATTTTTATGAATTTCACTCTATCTTCTCATTCTTTCCCTTTTTCCTCTCTTTCTTCTCATACTCTTTCTTTTTGCAGAGCCTTTATTATCTCTGCAATTCTTTCCCTTAATTGTCAATTAAAAAAGGAATCAAAATGGAATCCATAAAAGTTTTTGTTTATACATTCAAACTGAAAACTCCATTTCACTACCATCTTCATTATGCCATTATTGGAAGAACAAATAAAAAATCCTTTTTTTAGTATAGAAAAGTCAAAAAAAAAAAAACTTTTTTTCTTTTAGTGGTGACAAACAATTTAATATGGCTTCTAAGAAAACTTTTTGAAGACACTAGCTTATCAGAAAGTTAGATGATCAAACATTCAAATTGTTCAATGATATAGAGGATACTGGCTTATGCGCCAAGCACACGACATCAGTTGAATTTTATTAATATTCACCCATTTGCATGATCAATTCAACATACAAAATCTTCTTTGGATATATTTTTGAATTGTGAGAAATATTGAGAGATTAGGAATTCGAACTGTTTCATTTTAATTTGTGACCATTTAGAATTTACTAAGAAAAATCAAATTTTTATCATTATAAAAATAAGGATGAAATCAACATTTTTAAAACTGGATCTATGATTGAATTTGTCTGGTGAATCGTTGATAAGTTTGATTGGTTTATTTTATCATGTTTTGATTGAATTAAAACAGACTTTTAGTATTAGATTAACTCAATCCTAGAGGAATCATTTTATTCTAGGAACATTAAGTGTCAAAGCCATTAAAGCATGAATTTACAAGTCCATCACTAATTTTCAAAATAAGAAATTGGAAGTAAATTAGTCATAGCAAATTTTCTCAAAAAAAGTTTAAAGAAAACATGGAGAAAAATAGCCAAATTAGACCATTTACTTGTCAACCCAGGTAAGATGGTAATGACTTTTGAGTTTCTTTATAATGATTTATGTGAAGAAAATGACAAAATGATTATTTATCTTCCCATAAAAATGTTATTGTTGATCTAAAAACTTTTATCTCTTCTCAAGCAACCATCCCATCTCACCCATGCCAGATCATTGCAACCGATTGTCTTCTTTCAATCCAGACTATGATAGAATTCAATTTCTGGGGTGATGAAGATGGTGGTGAAATGGAGTTTCCAGGACATTTTGGGCAAGAGTTTGATTATTTATCTCATACGAAGGGAGATAATTGCATAGAGAATGAGGAGAAAGAGAAGGAGAAGAGAGAGAATGAGAAGAGAACAAATGAGAAGATAGAGTGAAATTCATAAAAATGATGACATTTTCTAATTTTTAATAGAATTTTTATTTTTTTTATTTTTCTTTTTCCATATCGCCAAAATCATTTCCAATCAGTGTCCTTATTTTAATTAACATGCTTTTAACGTCTGTGCATGTTGCTTTCATATGTTCCCATAAAAAAAAGACTTGATGTATTAAAAAATAAGAGTTGAAGAATTTAATCAACAAAAACTAAACTATAGGGAGTCAATAGCACAAGAGTCTTGGAATACATTTTGCCTTTTTATTATTTTCAAATGTTTTTCGACGGATGTAGCAGAAAATTATGTTCTTTATTTTGATAGGCTTAATGCATTTTTCTGTATATTTAATCTTGTACTTTTTTTTATAATGAATGAATCTACTTCTTATAAAAAAATATTAAATATATATCATTAAAAATATTTTTTCTGTTTTTATTTCACTCTCCATCTTTAACTAAGGGATTAATGAAAAATTAATAACAATGTTTTTATTTATTGATATGTTTCTCTCCTTTATCCATAACATTTTATAAATTATAGATAGAAAGATTATTAATATCATTTATTTATTTATTTTTCCCCTCTCTATGTTTAAATTAAAGATTAGTAAAAAATTAGTAACAACAATATTTTTTTATATATATACAATGATGGAGCCAGGAATGTTTTCAAGGGATAAAAAAAAATTGAATATTTTATAGCAAGAAATTTGAATAATAAATATAGATGGCAAATAAGCGAATTGAGTCGGTTTCATATCGGTCATTTTAGGTTCAGATCAAATTCAGGTTAGGATAATTTTAGATTTGGGTCATCATTGGATTGGGTTATCAATCAAGTCGGGTCATTATTGATCTGGGTCATCTTTTGGGTTGGATATTTAATGAGTCGATTTAATTTATGGGTCAAGTCATCATTGAGTTTGAATCATCATCAAATCGGATAGGATCGCCAAAAGATCAGGTTATGATCGAGTTCCAGTCGTCATTGGATCATATTGTCAACAGGCCAAGTCGTCAACTACTCAAGTTACTATCGAGTTTCGGGTCACCATCAGATTGGATCATCTCAATTAACAAGTTTGTCGATTCGAGTTTCGGGTGAATTTATTGTTGTAGACCACCATGTCTTTTATCAATTATGATAAAATTCAAAATATGGATTTCATATGTAACATTCAATTATCAATTATGAGAATTAATTAGGCCATCAATTCACTATTTATTGACCCATGCAAATATTAATTTCAATTATCAATAGCCATGTTTATCCATCAACTTAAAATAAAACTAATTGATATATAGTTTGTATATGACTAATCTACTTCCATGAAGAATCCAATTTAAAAATTCAATACATTATTAGCTATTATGTTTCTGTCACGTCTTACTTTTGGAACACGACGGTCTTAGGGCACGGATAGACCTATGGTCACCAGAAACCTGTAAAATCCGCTAATAATCCAGTTATCAATCAATCAATCTTAACTCATCTATTAATATTTAAATTTCATTTATTACTTATTAACTTTATAGAAATTTCAACATAATCTCTTTTGTATTTTTAATGTTATTCTAAACCCAAAACTAGATCTTTCAAAATTTATACAGCCTACATAAAAATTATTTTTTTACACTCTCAATAGTTTGCCATCCTTATACCCTCAACTCCATAATTCAATAGATATTCATGGCACTTCTAAGTACATATAATTTTTCTTTTTCTTACATCACATTATATTACGTTACATTTTAACCTTATTATTTTAGTATCATTATCTTTGTCATTAATTTAATAATTATTAATTTTTAGGTATTTCCTATACTACAATTAATATCCTTCACATCGGTTTTCATTAACAAATATTCATATAATATTTTTACATTATTAGTCTATCTATATACAGCACCATGGAGCTCTAGAGATTTATACATATGACTTTTAAATATTTAATCAATACCTTGAAGCACTGGATTTTCCAAGTCGAAGAAAGAATGACTTGGATATAGACATCTCAATTTTACACCTATAAAATAATAAACAACTATAGAATGAAAATAAAAATACTCAGTGAATTAATATACATCATTAAGCATCAAACTAAGGAGGTAAATAACATATAAAATGTACAATAAGAATTTAGGTAATGTCGATTATAAGAAAAAGATAAAGGTTATCAAAATGCATATCAAAGCTTAGTGATATGCACACCAAATGCCCTTGGGTGTATGGAATAGATAACAGTGATAACAATGGTAAATAACATTGGGTAATAAATATTAAGGGTAAGCAATATAAGATAAGGGTATCATAAGTATCAAATGTAGAAATATGTAGAAAAGACAGATAGTGGGTCATGAACACGTATAACTCATATCAATCTCATATCATGTACATAAGGCTGATCAGGCTCTATGGCTAGGACAGTTAACCCTTCCTAGCTAGGGTTCCATATAAATCAATGTGCATATTTCCACCGTATTTACCCGCTACCCCGTTGGTGAGAAAGCTCTGTCAAATCTATATGTATGATAGGTTATTGGGAATAATAACAATATCAATATCAAGTACTCATGTGAAAATATAAAGGTGCAAAGATCATTCAATGGATATACACATATGGCTTATTATCAAAAGAATCAATACATATCAATAAACATATTTATATCTTTTGATAAATATATAATTGGTTTTAATTTTTGGTACAAAGGTAGATAATTTTAATACCTGTTAATTTTTTTTTTATGCCTGTTTGTTGAGATGATTGTGGATAGATTAGTGTTTTGAGAATTTCAGAATCTGTGTTTGGGAAGGATCTTGTGAGTCAGTTTTCATTATCTTAAAGGAATAATTTGAAAAAGTGTAAAACATAAAAGTTGTAGATTTACATCTCATGTTTACATTTGTAAAACGTTTTGTAAAATTTTGTGTGTGTGAGGAGATATGCTTCCTCAACCAAAACTTGTCTAGTTCATTATTTCCTGTAGAAAGTCTGAGTTTATTTATTTATTTTGAGAATGTTCGAGGCTGTATGAGTCAAAAGTGTAAACATGAAAAATATTCTTTTATGTGTTATATAGATGGTTATAAAATTTCAGGAGATTGGAGAATTGTATCTCAATGGAGAACTAATTGAATCAGACCTACTTGGATAGTACTTGGAGAGTAAAGTTAGAATGAAATTTAGAAATTCACCATAAATTGTGTAAATCTTCTTTTAATCTGAATTTTGGATATGTTGGACCTCTAAGTGTCTATTTTTAGTGACAAAAAGAATCAAAGAGTTTGGATTTTTGTATCTCATTTGCGAGCTAGTTTAGTGTGAGTTGACGATGAAGGTTTTCCAACTAGATAGAAATAGGTAGTGCGAGATGGCTCTTCGATTTCGAGGTGGATAGAGGTTGATCAAGCTGGAGAGGTAAACATGAAAGTTGTATCCCTATATGTCTAATTTAACTGGGAAAAAGAATCTAGATATTTGGACTTCTCTAGCTCACTCGCGAGCTATTTTAGTACGAACTGGTGAGGTGGCTCGCGAGGTGGCTGGCGAAGTGGCTGGCAAGGCAGGACTCTAGCTCGCCAAAATGGAAAACACAGTGAAGTAGGTCTAATTTTGAAAATTCACCATAAATTGAGTTGGACACCTTTTTAGCTAAATTTTGGATATGTGGTAGCCTCAGATGTCTAGTTTAAGTGGCAATAAAAAGCGAGATAATTGGAGTTCTCGAGCTCAAAATCGAGCTGGATTAATGAGAGTTGCCGAGGAAGAATGTGGCGAGAAAGGATTTAGTGAAGAAGGATTTAAGTGAGGCAGTAGCTTATTTAAAAGAGAAGCAGTAGCCATTTTTGTATTCACGATAACTTCTTCTCTTTTCTTTCTTTCTTCTTCATTTATTCTCCTATCTCTCTCCAATCTGTTCCATTTGATTTCTATGGCATTAATACTCAAAATTAATGCATTAAATTATTAAATTAACACATTCAAAGGCTTCAATCATCATTTTCAAGTCAAGATCCTTCAAAAAATTATTTTTGGGGAAATAAGGTAATTTTCTCCAAACTTCATTTTCTTTTTAGATTAAGATTTTTGGTAGTTAGAATAGTTATTTATGAGTTATATAGAACTTATTATGAGCATTTAAGGCTATTAATTATGGTTAATATGGAAGATAAAAGAATTTATAAATTTTGATGAATAGTGATGTGAATAGTAATTATGTTCTTAATTTTCAAATTTTATTTAAGAGATAAAATAAATTGATGTTAAGGAACAATAATAAAGACTCTAAGATGGTTAAAATTATAATGACCCATATTATGTATTATTAATTGAGGAAACCTTAATTTATAGAATTTAGAGATTTTGATTGGGCTTGGACAATTCAAGGAATTGATGAGGATTTTCATTTAATCAAGTGTTGAGCCTAATTGTGGAAAGTTTTACTAAGAGGTAAGTTATGAATTACATAAATATATTCTCCTTATGAGATGAATTGTTAAATATTCATATACGTTCTTTATAATATGAAATTCTTACTTGATAACCTCCTTAATGTAATCACTTAATATATAAGAAAGACTTGGTTCTTTTTTTTTTTCTTGGACCAAGATCTTGAACGAGCCTTTGATAAGAATGTTAAATGGTCTCTTGACCAATTTGAATTTTTTAGAATACCTTATTATAATGATCTTTTGATATACATATGTATAGAACGCTTTTCCCAATGAGAGTAAAATCATTGGTCCATGTGCACAATGGGAGCCCAGCTGATAGGGTTTTTATCAGTGTTCCACCTAGAGGGGGCCACGAGCTCTAGGCATATGCCCGCACAAACATATGTGTCACGTTAAGGTAGCAAAGCTACTAATACATTATGATACGATATTAGTTCTATCTTATATATGATTTGATAATGCCGCCCTTCGCCGGCATTCTTATGTTCTAAATGAGAACCATGATTTTATTTATGATATAATTTGATAGTGCTATTTGTTATAAGCACTCATATTCCTTTTTTCAAGTATAAGCTTAAGATTCTTTCATGCCCAAATATATGTATATGTATATGTTCATGATTTGATACTCAGATTCTTTGTCAACCTAAAGCGTTAATGTTATTCATATCTTATTGAGTTGAAGGCTCACCCCTTTTTTGTGGTTTCAGGAGCTAGTATAGCTTAGGAGAGAGCTAATCCAAAGGATAGAGCTTCTTAACTTCTTCTTCACAAGAAAGCTTGGATGTAATTATTTTTGGATATCATTTTTGTTATTTATATATATATAATCATGTCTATTGTGAAATATTCTTTTAGAGCTTCGTAAATAGATATGAATTGGTTTTGATTTTTTTGCCATGGATGGCATTTATAGACTCTCATTTGTTCCATATTAATGTTAGAACTATCTTTTGATTAGTAGGGAATAAGTGGAGATGTCAAGATATATAATGATGATTTATGAGATATGATATTTTGCATTGGATAAGTATATGTTGTTATATTTGAGATAGGTTTAATTAAGGGTTCTACGGGTTTGTGGTGGCCTTTTGCCTACCCTTGCCCTAGGATCGTCGCACTGGTGGTGTTAGGGTGTGACAGAGGTGGTATCAGAGCTATAGGTTTATAATTATAAGATAGATAGATAGATGTGCAAGTTCGCTTGTATAAGTACTTGATTAAGTTAACTACGGAGCATAGGATTCATATGACGTCAATATTGTGTATTCCTTTAGTTTAGATCTGCGTTAATCTTTTGTTTTGAGTATAAGTTTGCTTTGTTTCTCTTATTAGTATCGAGATGCCTCCAAGGCAAGGAAGAGGAAGTGGTAGAGGCCATCCTAGAAGAGAGTTACCTTCTGAAGAAGGGTCAGTGGGTAGAGTGGGAGGTGATGACATTCCTCCAAAGTCATAAGTAGATGTGGTTTATATGGCCCAGTAGTTGAATCAGTTACAGAGGAACTATGAGATGATAGTTGAGTTCATTACTCAGCAGAGGTAGCAGCAAGCTCCCCCAATGCATGTAGTTCCTGATGTTCCAGTTCCTCCTGTAGTTCCTCCACCCCCACCAGTAGTGGTACCTCGAGTTGAGGAAGTTTCATTTGAGAAATTTTTGAAGTTCAAACCTTCAAAATATAAAGGTGAGCTCGATCCTACAGATTTTCTTGAGGAGATAGAGGAGAACATTCAGATTTTAAGGATCCCTAATAGAAGGGCAGTTGAGTTTGTGGGATATTTGATGAAAGCCAAAGATAAAAATTGGTTTAGACAGAGTATTCAAGGTATGCTTTGGGGTAATGAAGAGTTATCTTGGGAGAGGTTCAAAGAGTAGGTTCTTAATGAGTTTCTTCCAGAAAGTATGAGGGATTCTAAGTCCATTGAGTTTGAAAAGTTGGTTCAGACTCTTGTTATGACTATTTTAGAGTATGCAAAGAAATTCAGTCAGTTGAGTAAGTTTGCTCCAGCTCTTGTGCCTACAGAAGCAGCATGAATTTAGAGGTTTCATAGGGGACTTATAGCTCCATTGTTTAAATTCTTGGGTACTCTTGAGTTTGACTCTTACTCTAAACTTATGGATAAGGCTAGAGTAATAGAGAACAAAGAGATGGAGGTTAGATCAAAAAGGGAAGAGAAGAAGAAGGCAAAGATTGGAAGTTCCTCCAGGCAGGATAGCAGGGTAAAGAGCGTGAATATCTCTCATCAATCAGCTTCCCATAGTGGATATATAAGACCTTCAGGGAGATCACAGCAGAGACCAAATCCCTCTAGATTTGCTTCTCATATTAGTTATGGTACAACCAGTTCTGCACCACCTAGGACTTCAAATCCTCCTTGTCCTACGTGTGGTAAGTTTCATAGAGGACCTTGTTTCTTTAGGTCAAGTGCATGTTATGGATGTGGACCGCATGGTCATTTGCTTATGGATTGTCCATAACCTTCTTTTGGAGCTAGATCTCAGTCTTCTCAGACTTCAGTTCAAATGGTTAGGGAGAGGAGTGTTGGTCAGCTGTCTAACGTAAGCCGTGGTATTTTAGGTAAAACTCTAGAAGCAGGTAGAGGTTCAAGTCATACTTTTAGACAAGCTACCGGTAATGCACCTATAGGAAGAGGTAGAGGAAGAGTGTTTGCTCTTACGCAGTAGGAGGCCCAAACTTCTAACACTGTGGTCACATGTATTCTTCCTATTCAGGCTTTGAATGCTAGAGTGTTGTTTGATTCAAGAGCTATGCATTCTTTTGTTTCTTTATGTTTTGCTAAGAAATTGATGTGTCATATGAGTTACTTAAGAATGCTTTGGTAGTATTGGCTCCTTTAGAGGAAGAGATTGAAGTTCATGACTTTTATCCATCTTGTGTGGTTAGCATAAATGGTAAGAGTTACCCACAAAGAATACTCCCATGGATGTTGCCCCATCTCAACCCTTGGATAAAGGCAAGATACCTGCTGATACTGATTTTTCCAGCATTGCAGCTATTGGAGCCGTTGTAGTCCAAAGTTCTTTGGATCCTACTCCTGACGTTCCTCCTTCATAGCTTTTCTTTTTATTACTGTTTTTTTATTTTAACCTTTGTTTATTAAAACTCTTTCTTATAATGAATTGATTCAATCTACTTTGATTATTTTACTTTTTGATTGGTATCAAACAAAGGGGGGAGAAATGTGTGATGACATGTGATATGTGTTATAAAATGTGACATGTAATATATGTTATTTTTGGCTAAAATATGTTATATTTATTTTAAATGTCACATTCTATGATTTTTTTCAGAAATAAAGCACAAATTAAAGGGGAGTATATTAAAACACATAATTATGTGCATCCTCTTTATAATTGGTTGTTTGTCACCATCAAAAAAGGGGAGACTATTAGACCTTAGGGTCTTCATCGTACATATTTTAATGGTCACAAACACCAAATCATTAGACTAATGCGTTTGTTTGATTATGTGCAAGAATTTCCAAGAAGACCTTTGTTTATTAAAACTCTTTCTTATAATGAATTGATTCAATCTACTTTGATTATTTTACTTTTTGATTGGTATCAAACAAAGGGGGGAGAAATGTGTGATGACATATGATATGTGTTATAAAATGTGACATGTAATATATGTTATTTTTGGCTAAAATGTGTTGTATTTTTTTTAAATGTCACATTCTATGATTTTTTTAGAAATAAAACACAAATTAAGGGGGAGTTTATTAAAACACATAATCATGTATATCCTTTTTATAATTGGTTGTTTGTCACCATCAAAAAGGGGGAGATTGTTAGACCTTAGGGTCTTTATCATACTTATTTTGATGGTCACAAACACCAAATCATTGGACTAATATGTTTGTTTGATTATGTGCAAGAATTTCTCTGAAGTATTGCAGGATACTGCTTACTCGTGGGCTTGACCACTTGACGTCGCGGGTGCAACTCTAGGAACAAGCTTGGTCATAGGTGTGACAAAATCAGTCACAGTCTTGAAAAGCTTTAGGTCGCAGGCGCGACAATTTCCAGTCGCGGGTGCGAAATTGATTTGAGAATTCCAAAAACATCCAGTGGCTTTCAGGTGAATAGTGTCCCTCTAATAGCGGACGCGACACAAGGAAGTCGCTAGTGCAACTAAGTGAAGTCGCGGGTGTGACAAAATTATTTGCGAGCATAAAAAAACTAGAATATCTCAAAACATCTAATAGCTTCAAGATGAATAGTTTCATTCAGTTGCGGGCGCGACATTATATCGTCACGGGTGCAACCAGATAAAATTGCAGGATTGTCTAAGCTCAGTCGTAGGCATGAAGAAGTTCAACCGAGTTTGAATGCTGAATCTCGAAGTTGGTCGTGGGCATGACAGTTTTAGTAGTGAGCCCTACTCAGTAAAATTCAAATTTATTCTTCTTCAAACCAAAAAGAACAAAAGCTAGTCGTAGGTGTGACGATTCTAGTCGAGGGTGCGACTCACCTGTAAACTAGCCGTTGGAGCAAAAATTTAGGTGCATTTATTATGGGAAAATGAGTCTAAACGACTCTTTCTTCAACCAAGACTATAAATATGAGTTGATTTGTATTAAATGAGCAGAGAACAACCTTAAGACAAGTTCATAAGTCATTTATTGAAAGATCATTCATATTTATTGTGCAAAAAATCAGTTTATACTTACATTTATTATAAATCTTCAAAGTTGTTGAAAATCATTGTTTATAAGAGAATGTGGTAGAAAAGAAAATTCTTTCTTCTCATCTCTTATTAATCTTGGGTTATGTGTGATCCTAGTTTGAGAAAAACACATTGTAAAAGGTTAAAGTGTGAACCAAAATACTTAGGTTTAATCTTGAACCTGTAAAAGGATCAAAGATAGTAAAATACTCAAGTGTGATCTTGAGGAGTGGACATAGACTCTTTTTGGCCAAAACACTATAAATCTTTGTGTTGATTCTCTTCTTCTCTTCCTTCATCATATTTTTAATTGGTCATTATTTTATAAGACAACCAATTCACCCCCCTCTTGGTTGCTAAAGGGACTAACAGAGACATTATATGTATGGAGAGAAGTGTGAGATCTTCACAGATCATAAGAGTTTAAAATATATATTTCAGCAGAAAGATCTTAACCTTAGGCAAAGAAGATGGGTTGAATTGCTTAAGGATTATGGCTGTGAAATCTTGTACCATCCAGGAAAAGTTAATGTAGTAACAGATGCATTGAGTAGGAAGTCTTTGGGAAACTTAGCCCATATCCAAGTGAGTAGAAGATCATTAGTAAGGGAAATGCAGAGATTGCTTGATATGGGAATCAGTTTGGATTTGTAAGATTCAGGAGTGCTTTTAGCATATTTCCAAGTCAAGCCGATTCTCATTAATCAGATTAAAGAAGCTCAAAACAAAGATCCTCAGTTGTAGGTCTCCTTTGTATTGGGATAAAGTGGGAGAGAAACATATCGAAGGGCCTGAATTGATTCATTATACAGCAGAGAAGGTTCCACTCATAAGGGAAAGATTGAAGACAGCCTTCAGTCGACAAAAGAGTTATGCTGATCCGAGGAGGAAAGACCTTCAGTTTGTAATTGGAGACTTAGTATTCTTAAAGGTCTCACCTATGAAAGGAGTCTTAAGGTTTGACAAGAAAGGCAAGTTATCTCCAAGGTACATCGAACCATTTGAGAATTTAGATAAGGTTGGAGAGGTTTCATATAGGTTAGCCTTGCCACCAAATTTGTACAGTGTGCATCCAGTATTCCATGTGTCAATTCTTCGAAAGTATGTGGCAGATTCTTCTTATGTGTTGCAAACTCAAGCAGTAGATCTTTAGCAAGACTTGACTTATGAAGAGGTTCCTATGGCAATTGTTGATAAAATGATCAAAAAGTTAAGGAACAAAGAGATAGAAATGGTTAAGGTCTTATGGAAGAATCAAGTAATGCAAAAGTGCACTTGGAAAAGTGAGCAAGCTATGCGAGCTAAGTATCCCCATCTATTTCAAGTTTAAGATAAGTTCTTTAAATTCGAGGATAAATTTATTTAAGGGGGGAAGAATGTAATACTTGTTAAATTTTTTTTTATGTCTGTTTGTTGAGATGATTGTAGATAGATTAGTGTTTTGGGAATTTCAGAATTTGTATTTAGGAAGGATCTTGTGAGTCAGTTTTAATGATCTTAAAAGAATAATTTGGAAAAGTGTAAAACATAAAAGTTGTAGATTTATATCTCATCTTTAAGTCACTGAAACTTTTTTGTAAATTTGTGTGTGAGGAGATAAGCTTCCTCGACCAAAACTTGTTTAGTTCGTTATTTCTTGTAGAAAGTCTGAGTTTGTTTGTTTATTTTGAGAATATTAGAGGCTGAGTATGTAATACCCTATAAATTCTTAATTCACATGCATGTTTTAATTCTCATTATATGATTCATTAGTCTTGAAATGATGAGAAATAATTTTAGAGACACAGTTAGAAAGCGAACTTGATACTTTTCTGGAAAGCAGCGGTGTCGGGAACACTGTCGAGAAATTAGCAATTCGGTCAATAAAAGAATTTTTGAGGTTGACCTGGGGGTAAAAGATCATTATAATTCATGAGTAATTTTAGTAAAAAGGAAGAAGTGAAAATCATTTAGGAACACTGAAAAAAAAAAGTAACCAATGTTAAAATTGTAAATAAATGGAAGTTTAAGGTAAATAGTGAAAATTAGTCGGTCAGAGTTACAGAATGACTCCAAAACTATTTTTATAAATAAGGATAAATTAAAATAAGCTTATTGACTCTACAGTTTAAATTCTAAATCCTGACAGAATTAACAGAATAAATTACAGAAGATTTTGGATCAAAGTGTGATATATGAAAGAAACCATTTCTTCTTCTCCATTCTTCCTTCCTTCATCATTTTCCATCAAATTACTTAAAAGAAATTTATAGAAAAGTTTAGTTTGATTGTTGTTCTATCATCTTCTTCCATTAGATAGCTTGGAAAGTTGAAGAAAATCAAGAATTTTTGGAAGAGGGGACCCATTCAAGGTAACCAATTCATTTGTTTGATTTTATGGTTTAAATAGATGTTAATTAGGTTGAATTAGATGGGTTTAGTGTTAGATTGCATCAATTGATACTAATTGATAGGAATGCCTAAATTACCTAGCTATATTGAAGTTGTAAGAAAGGGTTTGAAGATTTAGTGTTAGATATTATTAATTAATAATAGAATATGTTAATTGGATGTGAATAGGTGATTAATTAATGGTTTATTTGATGTAGAATTGAAGTTTTGACAAGGTTGCCTTAATTGGCTTCATTAGTGATTTTAGTTGGAAATCAAGTTTCCAAGGCTATTTGAAGTATTAGGTGAGTCTATATTGCATCATTTAACATGTATATTGCATTGGAATTGAAATTGGAAACCTCCCTTGGATGACCCATTTTGTCTGAACCATGTACTACTATTCACCTTTTGATTTTGCTTGGTTTTTCATGGACAATTTGATCCATTTTGATGTTGTTTTTGTTGTTTCTTTGATGCTTATACCATTGTTGACAATGTAGCTTGATATTGATTGAATTGGGCAAGTCAATATTGCACCTAAACCTAACCTATTGGCTTGCCATTGTATGCCCACCATGTGTTTGATGAAATGCCTAGTTCATTTGCTTTTGGCCTATTGTTTTGTATTCCATAGGCCTACCATTTGAATGTCATTGTTGCCATCGATGTTGGCATGCCAATTGGCCTACTGATTTTCCTTGCCGAACTAATATTTGTTCCATACCTTTGTTGTTTACCATAACCTTTATCCTTTGCTTATATATTGTATCTTGCAATGCCTTTGATTCAAATATCATTTGATTTGAAAGATATTGATTATATTGACAGTGATGATACCATTATTGAATAATGGTGTCTATTGACATGTTATTCATTTATATTGACCTAAATGTGGTTTGACAGAGCTACCGCTCCGACAGGGTAGTGGGTACATACCGTCGTCAATGTGCATTTTGATATTGAGGCCCTAGCTGGGAAGGGTTATTGGTCTCGGCCATAGGACCTGATTAGTCTTATGCCTACTTGATATGTGATCAATTATGTGATTCCACATAGTCTACGTGTTTCAGGGCCCTATATCTGTCTTACCATATGATTCCATGACTTGATATGACCATTGATATTCCTATCGATTTCTAATATTGATTTTGTAAACCAACATGATTGATAGTGTCCCATTGTTCCTTTATCATATATATATCATTGTTCTATCTCATTTGCTTTGCAATGCATATAGATTCACTTAGTATCATTTATACTTACTTTTTCATTATTTAACCATTTCAAGAGAGGAATAGGTTGTAGAATCCCGTCATTTATCATCCGCGGATTTCTGCTACTATCATTTTATGTATATATTCTATTTTGTATTATATTTTGGTGTTCATAATCTAGCTACTCCATGGGGTATGTATAGGTTAGCTAGGAAATGAACATTTATATATATATATGATACTTGATGATATATGAGTTATATGATGATTATATGATATGATATATGGATTGTTACAGCCATTTGCAGTAAATTATAGAATGAATGACAGAATAACATAATGGATGTTAACTAACTAAAATAGATAATATATTGTGGCTTATAGATTGTGCATGTGATACTGGGTTCTATGGGTACTGGTCGCCATTGGCATCTCTCGTGCCCTAGGACCGTCGTGATCCGAAAAAGGGTCATGACAGAGGTGGTATCAGAGCTCTAGGTTACAGACAGTGGAATTTAGGTTATAGATGAATAGTGATTGAATTACAGAGAAATAGTGACTAAGTACAAAATGGGGTAGAATTAAGTATACCATGAAGCATAGGATTTCTTTTGATGTCTTTTGCTGTTATCGTCTGTTATATGTTATTATTCTATGTTCTAGCATTTTCTGAGACTGTTTTCATTTTTCCTGACAGATTACAGAGATGTCTGACGAGAGGGATAAAGATACCAGGGAGGTAGAGGTAGCCTCCAATGAGTTACTAGTTAGGGAGATTGTTGTATCAGAGGGTCTGTCTAGATCCCGATGGACTTTAGAGGATTCTGAGAGGGGTGATGACCCCTAGAGAGTGGAGATGATACGAGTTTTGATGGAGTTACGGAGAGAGATAGCTGAGATGAGGTGGGAGCGACAGTAGGTACCGCCACCACCCGTTCTAGCGGTAGTGCCTCCACCTGTAGTACCAGAGGAATTTCCAGTGGTACCAGCTCCTGTGCAGCCAATGGGGGTTCAGAGGGAGCCTGCTGTACAAGATGGTCAGAGAGTGATAGAGGAGGGTGGAGTATCGATGTTTAGTTTTCTAAAGCTAAACCTACCTGAGTTTAGGAGAGACCGAGGTATTGATCCTGTAGATTTCTTAAAGGAGGTGGAGATGGTAGTGAGGAGACTACCATGTTCAGAGTTTAGAGCAATTGAGCTGGTTGGGCTGTTATTGAAGGGGAAGGCTTGGACCTGGTTTTCTAGAAGTATGGAGCTCAGACTTTATGGTGAGCACCCATCCACCTGGGATGATTTACGACATGGTTTGATTGATGAGTTCATTACGGAGGGGGTAAAGACCCATAACCTGATCAAATTTGAGCAGTTAGAGCAGGGCGACATATCTGTTGAGGAGTATGCAGAGGAGTTTATCAGGTTGAGTAGATATGCTACTCATATTATACCTACAGAGGCTGATTTGATTAATAGGTTTCAGAGGGGTCTTCATGCTGCATTACATAATGCATTACTAGCTACTGAGTTTACTTCGTTGACTATAGTGATTGAAAAGGCTACATAGATGGAGGAAAAATACAAGACTGAGAGGGCTAAGAGGGATTAAAAGAGGAAAGGGGGTCCAGGTTCACAGGTTAGGAGGGGGAGAGCAGCTCCCATTTTAAGCAGACAGAGCCAGTGCCACGATTTAAGTAGAGATCATTAGGTAGTAGTCAGAGGAGGAGAGTTCAGAGTAGGGGACCACCAGTAGCACGGTCTACACCTACTTATTCATAGGGTTCCTCTAGACCAGTAACACAGGTGTCTGGTGTGCCAATTTGTGGATTTTGTGGATGGAGGCATGGACGAGAGTGCCGGTTATAGTCAGGTGCCTGTTTGAAGTATGGACAACATAGTCACTTCATTAGTAGATGTCATCTATGGGGTAAGCAGCGGTAGCCATCTGTTACAGTTTCTCAGCTAGTGGTACAAGCGAGTCAGAATATGGGTAGAGAGACTACAAGCAGAGGCAGAGGCAGGGGAGGACAGGCTCCCAGTGGTAGTCAGGCTCCAACTGGTAGGGGTCAGGGTAGAGTATTTACAGTTAACACACAGGAGGCCCAGAGATCAGACAACGTGGTTACAGGTACTGTTCTGATTCAGAATGAGATTGTAGATACCTTATTCAATTCGGGTGCTACTCACTCTTTTGTATCACCACATTTTGCATCTAAATTGAATAAGGAAAGGAGATTGTTAGATATAACCTTGATGATTGCTACTCCTATGGGTGATAGTGTGGATGTTGATTATTACTACACTGACTGTGTGATTGATGATAATATCTTGCGTATTGATTTGACTAAGTTGCCTGTATTAGAGCTAGATGTTATCTTGGGTATGGATTGGCTTATGAGGCACTGAGCGGTTATAGACTGTTATTGAAAAAGAGTTAGATTTTAGCCTGAGTGGCAGCTAAAGTTTGAGTTTCAGGGTGATATTCGGGAGTTCCTGGTTAACCTAATTTCTGCTATCCAGACTAGCAGGATGATTGGAAAAGGTTGTTCAGTCTATTTAGCACATATGATTAATGTACAGAAGTCTTCTATACAGTTGGATCAGATACTGGTAGTTCAGAAGTTTCTTGATGTATTTCCAGATGAGTTGCCAGGATTGCCCCCTGATAGGAAGATAGAGTTTGAGATTAAGGTGTATATAGGCACTGACCCTATATCTATTCCACCATACAGAATGGCTCCAACTGAACTGAAGGAATTGAAGATACATTTACAGGAGCTATTGGATAGAGAGTTTATCAGACTGAATAGTTCTCCTTGGGGTGCATCGGTACTATTTATAAGGAAGAAAGATGGCTCATTGAGGATGTGTATAGATTACAGACAGCTGAATAAGGTGACAGTGAAGAACAAGTATCCATTGCCTCGGATAGATGACTTGTTTGATCAGCTGCAGGGTGCCAGCCATTTTTCGAAGATAGAT